>MU224668.1:8589-75733 GCA_018584345.1 Thuja plicata
ACTGATGTTAGGTCATTCTCTTTTAGTGTGAGCATCATGCGTAATTTCCATGCCACATAGTTTGATGCCCCTTCAAGACGATCTTCTAATCTCAATCCAGTCACCATTCTGAATATAGTGTATATACGAAGTCCTCTAAAGTATATAGGAAGTCTTCTATAAATCTGATCTGGATCTTTTATTTATGCCTACTCTGATACCATGTTAAATCTTGATTAGATTATTAGATTTTGATTCACTTTTATTTTGTATATATATAAACTTCAATCTATTATATATATATTAAAATATCTTTAACAAATAATATATATATTAAAATATATAATGTTGTAATGAATAATAATAAATTCAGATTGTTATACTCTTTGACTGCTTAGAGACTAATCAACTTATGTTTCGCTGCTGCCAAGGTATAACAGTCTGCGGTTTCATATATATGTTGATTATGATAGTGAAGGTCACGTCCACAATGAACGTGACTCTTCATTGAGTCACATCCATGGTGGACGTGGCCTTCGAACCAATTTGCATGTTAAATCGACTTAAGTCGATATCTCAAGATTCAGTGTTTATATTTAATTTAAACTTAAACTTAAGCCCGTCGGTTTTATATATAATGATTATTATATTTGAATTATATTATATTTTATAATATATATATATATATATATATATATATATATATATATATATATATATACACACTCACACACATACAATTATAATAATCACTATATATTTACATAATTTGTTCTTTTCATTTATACCGACTGAAGCTATATCACATTAACAGTTTAAAAGGAATCCACAACTAGTTGCTCTTATTGTTAAGACATTAATTGTTGAGGAACCATTCTATAAATGGGGAATATAATTCATAGGTAATATTAGCCCATATTAGAGTGCAAGACACAACCTCATCTTAATAGAAATAGATTAATTTACCAAATGTGTAAAGACCATCCCTGTCAAACATACTACTTCAGAGATAGTTTGCAACTTCACAAAGGAAAACATCTTAGTACATTTTGGGGTCCCTTCGAAGTTAGCCACTAATAATGCCACATAATTTTGATTCTTTTAAATTTTATTATTTTGTTATGAATAGGGAGTTTCCTTAGCCCATTCATCATATTACTATCCACAAGGGATTGGACAAGTTAAATCAAGCAACAAAAATCTGGTTTCGATTATGAAGAGGTTTATTGATGAAAATTAGAGGAATTGGCATAAAAATCTCTATGAAGCTTTGTGGGTAGACATGATTACCCCCAAGAGGTATCTTATCACGTCTCCTTTTTAACTTGTTTATGTGATCAACTCTAGGCTTTCTATATCTTTGCAACTGTCACCCCTAAAGTTATGAACTATGATAGAAGATCAACAATTTAAAGACTCGCTAGAAAAGAGAGTCATGTTTGGAAAAAAATTGAGGATCAACAAGAGGACATGGTGGATAGAATTACATTACATAATAAAAGATTTAATAAGATCTTTGATTGAAAAGATAGGCCAAGGAATTCATGACTAGAGACATGGTACTAATGTGGCATAAGAGGAGAGAGCCTAAAGGGGCACAAGGAAAGTTCAACTCTCTATAGAAGGTCCCATTAAAAATCCCTCAAGTACGTAGGATGAATGTATTTAATTTGTCTTATCCTAATGGAACAAGTTTTACCCTTTTGCATAATAGACAAGATCTAAAGTTGTATCATTTGTAAATCAAGAGCCCCCTACCTTTGTATTATAATAGTTTAGGTTTTTATTTCCCATTATTCATTTTCATCCTAGTTTTGGTCTTTCCTGGTCATCTTTGTCAACCCCTTCATCCATTTTTCCTAGCCAAAGATTCTAGATCTTAAGTACAACATTGTCAGTATATGTCCCCAATCAGATCCAATTGTTTCTCAGTAATATCCCTTATATTCATTTTTTAATAGAAATCTCTCCTCTTAAAGTATAGAGTGTCATTTAGTAATCATTCAAGCTGGATGTCATGGTCATTCTTATCAACACTTAGTATATTTCATGATGTTATAATGTTTGAACCTTAGTTAGGAACCAATGTCAAGTTCTAACATGTCAATCCATACTGCTAGTGACTCTTGCAATCTTTCATTCTAGTTTATTTTTTAGTTGTTGGTCCCAGTCCTTTGTTTCAAAAGTCATGTCATACGTTGAAGACCCATTTAAAACTTTATTTTTTGTATGATTTAAAGTTTTTAAAGTTAGTTTTAAGTCTTTTGTTGGAAGTTGATTGAGCCAAAATTCATTATTGTTTTTTCCTACCAGATTGGGAGTTTTATTCACATTGGGACCCTACTCTACCATAGTGTAAATTCAACATTCTCAACTACCTAAGATGACTCACAAGTCTTACTTGAAGGGATAAATACAAGACATCTGGTGCAGGAGCACCTAGGCTATCCTCAAAGCCCTAGTTAGTTTTGGCTTGTAACTGACTCTAGCCAAGTCAATATGTTTTTTCTTAGACCTTAGAAGGTCTTGTTGTTGTGTGTGACTATGTGAATTAGTGGTTAGTGCTAATTTCATTCTAGTTTAGCTTAGTTTGCTTTTAATTGTTTAGTTCTTAGAATAGGCCTAAATTTGGGAAATGGGGTCTAAATGTGTCCTACACCTATGTAAGGTGAGAAATATCCTTAAAGAGGCTTTAGTGATGTTATTTCATCGAGTTGTATGGGTTAGAGGCCCTAAAAGATAGTTTGCATCATTAATGTAAAAGATGCTCAAAAGTTGTCATGACAACATTTGCAACTTTTGCAAATGTTGCATGCAACTCGACAACTTTGGATTCCCCTCATTCTAGGAGTGGGAAATCAATGCTAGAGGGCCTAAAAATGAGGGAGAGGCATCTTAAGATACTTTTGGCTCATTTCCTGAGGTAGAGGTGGATGTAAGCAAGTTTTTGAAAAGTGAATAGAGCAAGTGTTCTGAGATACAAAGTACAATCGACTTGTTTGAATGTTCTTAGTATTTTAATGGATTGAAATACTTGATCTATTGGTGGATTCATGCAATAGGAATATATTTAAGACTTTTTCATTCAGTGAGAAACTATGTAGTGTTGATTTGTTAGCTTTAGGAAATTATTTAAGTTTTAGAGAGTCTACTGGTCTAGTTCAGTGTAGTTTTGGTTTTATGACTCCCCCATGAAATCCAACCGTGGGAAAATCAAAAGGTTGGATGAATGAGTTAGGGGAGCCTCTGTATAGTGTGAATATTCAAGTAGGAGGTCAAAGGAATCAATTTTATATTTTTCAATCCATCCCTTAGACGAGCTAGGACTATCTGGTTAGGTGCATGGAAGGTAGAAATTTGAATGTAGAAGCAAGGGTGAGTGTGGAAGAACTGAACCAAGAGTGGTTACATATTCTTTAGAGTCTTATAGAGTCCTAGGTACAAGATAAGATCTTGTCCAATCCATTTGAGTAGAGTTCTAGGAAGAAATCAGTCTACTACTTTTTAGGAACCCAAATAGCCCTATTAGCCCTACATTTCAGGACACTGGTGTATGGAGGACTTGGCACTTGGGAGCCTTAGACCTAGAAAATATTTTAGGTTTTTGAAAAGGGTATCAGGATCCTAGATTTCTTTTTGGGGTTGTTTATAAGTTTTGGGAGTAAATCTAGAAAAACCCTCTGGATAGGGCTAGTAGCCAATTAGGCCTAATAGGGTCCTAAAAACAGTGAATTTGGAACTCGACTAAATTGGGGTTGGAGACCTATTCAAATGGGAAATGAATGGATGAAGAATGTGTACACAAATGGTGGACATGACCCTTATGCATTGGTGGAGATGATATGAAGGATTTAGGCTTAGAATCCTTCAAGAAAGTGTGAAGCATTGAGACAAAACTAATGGTAGTGGACCTTCAAGGTTAAGCACAAGAAGAATAAATCTTGGAAGAAGAGTTAGAACAGTCTTAGGCTCAGTATCTTGAGGCTATTGAGATCCTAGAAGAGTAATTGGGATCCTAAGTAGACTAGGGAAAATGAAGTCCTTTCTAGAGCATTGTTTGAGCACACCTTGGGGTTACTTCTATCAGATTAGTATCAGAGCATATTTTGTGATCAGGCATGTGGTGAATCTTCCAACCAGCTGAATCAGTAGGAGAATCTATCATGGTGAACAATGTAGAGTTGGAAAAGAAGGTGGATGATCAAGAAGTGGAGAATAGAATGCTTTGAGACAGATTCGCTCAATTAGAGGAAAAGGTAGATGAAGTTGATGAGAAAGCAAAAGAAGTGAAGGATAAGGTTGAAGGGAAAGGAAAAGAGATTTCCATAGAAGATGAAGTCCCTAAAGATGACCCTATCCTTGATCAAGAACCATTCTTAAAGGCATTAAAGGCTTTGAGTTGTAAATAACTAGAAGGAGTTCCTATCTTTAGTGGAAAGATGGAACCAGAGGTAGTCCTTGATTGGATAGAAGGACTAGAGAAGCATTTTGAGTGTGATGGAATCACTGAGGCTCAAAAAGTGAAAGTTGCAAAGGCTAGACTGAGAGGGTATGCACTCACTTGGTGGAAGTTTATCCAAGATGAGAGAGAAGAAAGGAAAGAGGCCCATTGCTTCATGGAAGGGTATGGTTGAAAAAATCAGAGATGCTTATGTCCCTGAGGATTATGAAATCCAATTGCATAAGAGAAGACAAGGTTTGAGATAGAAGGACCTAGATGTAAACCCCTATACAGAAGAGTTTCAGAGACTTTGCATGAGATCTAGAGTTGCAGAGGATGAGAAGGTTAAGGTAGCAAGATATCTTAATGGACTTAAGTGGACCATACAAGATTAGATGAGTCTCTTGACTCCAGACACCATTCAGAAGTGCCACCAAATTGCCATTAAAGTTGAAGAGAAGTTGAGTAAGAAACAAGACTCTAGTACTACCAGAGGAAGAGGTAGAGGAAGAGACACTAGAGGGCAGAAAGGTGGATATGGTGGAAGGAGTTCTAAACCAAAGAACCAAGGAGAGACTAAGTTCAATGAGAAGCAAGAAGGAAACTCCAATAGAGGGAGTTCAAATAGAGGAAGGAACTCTAGTAGCAGAGGAAGAAGCAACAACCAAGGTAGGGGTAACTACTTTGCAAATATGAAATGTTATCACTATAATCAGTTGGGACATCCTACATGTAGGTGTCCATAGAAAGGAAATACTTCCCAATGAAGTGATAAAAGAGTGAACTATGTCCAAGAGGAGACTAGTGGAGGAGGCAAACATCCTGAAGTGCCTTTAGAATTAGAGGAAGGAGAGAATCTTATGATGAGAAGAACTCTGAATAAGGAGCCAATAAAAGAAGAGTCTAGTCAAAGGAGGTCACTGTTTAGAGTGAAGTGGAAAATGAGGCGAAAGGTGTGTAGAGTCATCATAGACTTAGGGTATATTGAAAATATAGTGTCAGAGGAAGTAGTCAACAAGTTGAAGATGACAAGAATACCCCACACCAATCCTTACAAAGTCACCTGGCTAAACAAAGGGCAACATGTCCTTGTCAATGAGAAAGCTTGGGTGGAATTATCAATTGGGAGATATAAATATAAAGTCTTATGTGATGTCCTACCTATGGATGCATGTAACTTTATCCTAGGTAGAACATGGGAATTTTACAGATATGCCATGCATGATGGAGCAAAGAACTCATACTCTTTTAAGAAAGACAATGTGACATTCAAAATCCAGTCACTACTAGAAGATGCAAAGAGGAAGTCTACTGGACCCAATGTTCTCATGGTGAGTGAGAAGGAGATCTTAGAGTCCTAGAAGAAGGAGAAGGAGTTGGATTTACATTGGTGTTGAAGCCAAAAGAAGAGACTGCAGACAAGACATTCAAGAAGATAGAGTTGCCAAAAGAAGTGCAGGAGTTGCTGCAGAAACATGAAGGCATTTTCAGTAATGAAAAACCATCATCCCTACCACCTAAGAGGTCTATAAGCCACCAAATAGACCTTATTCCTAGAGATACCCTTCCCAATAAGGCTGCATATAAGATGACTCCTCAACAAAATTAGGAAATAGTTAGACAGATTCAAGAACTCCTAAGCCAAGGTTTGATTAGGAAAAGTATTAGCCCTTGTGCCGTACCCACTATCCTAACACCTAAAAAGGGAGGAACTTGGAGGCTTTGTACTGATTCTAGAGCCATTAATAGGTTTACCATTAGGTATAGGTTCCCTATCCCTAGGATAGAAGACCTAATGGACTATCTAGGAGGAACAAGGTATTTTACCAAGATAGACCTAAAGAGTGGCTATCATCAAATTAGGGTAAATTAAGGGGATGAGTGGAAGAAAACCTTCAAAACAATAGAAGGACTGTATGAGTGGCTTGTAATGCCATTTGGCTATCCAATTCCCCATCAAAATTTATGAGGTTGATGAATGAAGTCCTCAAAGACTACATTGGAAAGTTTGTGGTGGTGTACTTTTCACTCCACTTGGAAGATGACAAGGATGTTGAAACTTGGTCTAGGTGAATAGAGGTTATTTGCCAAATGTCAGCACTTTGGACAATGTGTAAGGTAATCATGACTGAAATGGTTATGATGGACAAATATTCTTCTTATGACCTAGAGATGTATGCTCTGGTCCAAGAACTAAGAAAGTGGAGGCACTATCTACTTCCAAAGGAATTCATAGTCTTTTCGGACAATCAAGCATAAGTTTCTTGAATTCACAAGAAAATATTAGTCACAAGCATATGAAGTGGGTTGAATATCAGCAAGTATACACCTTCAACATCAAACAAAAGAAGGGATTGCAGAACAAAGTAGCAGATGCTTTGAGTAGAAGATCCCTCATTGTTCAAGAAATTCAATTGTAGAGCATGGGGATAAACAACTTCAAGGACCTATATGGCGAAGATGAATATTTTGCAGACATCTATAAGGTATGCCAAGAATACAAGAATCACTTTCATAGTCAATTCTTTGAATATACTTTGCATAGTGATCTTTTGTTTAAGGGTGGTCAATTATGTGTCCCTAGAGGGTCTATAAAGGAGAATCTAATTCAGGAGAAACACAATGGTGCACTTAGTGGCCATTTTGGTGTAAATAAGACACAAGAATTAGTTCAAAGATTCTATTTTTGGCCCAAGATGAATGTGGATATCAGGAAGTATGTAGAGAGTTGTGTTGTGTGTCAGAAGACCAAGGGAAATCTTCAAATGCAGGCCTATACCAACCTCTCCCCATCCCTAGCAGACCATGGGAATGTTTAAGTATGGATTTTGTAGTTGGTTTGCCCAAGACAAAGCAGGGAATGGATAACATTTATGTTATTGTGGACAGGTTTAGTAAGATGGCCCATTTTATACCCTGCAAAACAACACATGATGCCAGTCAAATAGGTTCCCTATTATTCAAGGAGGTAGTCAGAATACATGGATTGCCATTAAGCATAGTGTCAGACAGAGACACCAAATTCATGAGTCATTTTTGGAAGACCATATGGCAAAAATTAGGAACCAACTTGTCATTTGGATCTGCATACCATCCTCAGATTGATGGTAAGATAAAGGTAGTCAATAGGAGTCTTGGTAATCTCCTAAGATTCTTAACAAAAGAGTATGGTCAGACTTGGGACCAACTCATTGGATAGGAATAATATGCATACAATGATACAGTGAATAGGACTACTGGTAAGAGTCATTTTGAGATTGTTTATGGCCTTCATCCTAGAGGCATTTATGAGCTAAGAGATCTGAAGGATGGAGAAAAAGGGAGTGGATGTGCAGAGGACTTTTCACAGTCAATGCAAGAAGTACATGATACAGTGAGGAAGTCATTGATTGACAATACATAGAAGATAAAGAGTAAAGTAGATGAGAGGAAAAGATACATCCAATTCAAATTTGGGGATCTAGTCATGGTACATCTCAACAAATCCAGGCTATAGAAAGGATTTCCACATAATATTCAGATGTGAAGAATTGGTCCATGCACCATACTAGCCAAATATGGAGCAAATACATACAAGGTGGAGTTACTAGAGAATAGTGGGTTGTCTCCTATTTTTAATGTAGCACACTTGGTCTTATATAAAGGGCCAATACCAGAACCAGATCATAGTTTGATTGAAGTCATACAGGAGGTGGAAGAACTCAATTTACCATCTGCACCAATGAAGAAGGCAAAACACATATTGGATTCCAGAGTTTACAAGAAGACAAGGTAGAAGGAATACAAAGAACACTTGGTGAAGTGGCTAGGAAAAATGGATGTAGATGAAACTTGGATAAAGGAGATAGAGTTCAAAAATTATGGCATTGATCCCAACTTACTCAACCCAAGGGTGGGTTGAAGTCTTTTCATTTGGGGAGTATGGTGCAGGAGCACCTAGGCTATCCTCAAATCCCTAGTTAGTTTTGGCTTGTAACTGACTCTAGCCAAGTCATTATGTTTTTTATTAGACCTTAGAAGGTCTTGTTGTTGTGTGTGACTAGGTGAATTAGTGGTTAGTGCTAATTTCATTCTAGTTTATCTTAGTTTTATTTTAAGTGTTTAGTCCTTAGAATAGGCCTAAATTTGGGAAATGGGGTCTAAATGTGTCCCAGACCTATGTAAGGTGAGAAAGATTCTTAAATAGGATTTAGTGATGTTATTTCATCGAGTTGTATGGGTTAGAGTCCCTAAAAGATAGTTTGCATCATTAATGTAAAAGATGCTCAAAAGTTGTCATGACAACATTTGCAACTTTTGCAAATGTTGCATGCAACTTGAAAACTTTGGATTCCCCTCATTCTAGGAGTGGGAAATAAATTCTAGTGGCCTAAAAATTAGGGAGAGACATCTTAAGATACTTGTGTCTCATTTCCCGAGGTAGAGGTGGATGTAATCAAGTTTTTGAAAAGTGAATAGAGTAAGTGTTTTGAGATACATAGTACAGTCGAATTGTTTGAATGTTCTTAGTGTTTTAATAGATTGAAATACTTGATCTATTGGTGAATTCATGCAGTAGGAATATATTTAAGACTTTTTCATTTAGTGAGTAAGTACTATAGTATTGATTTGTTAGCTTTAGGAAATTGTTTAAGTTTTAGGGAGTCTATCGGTCCAGTTTAGTGTAGTGTTGGTTTTATGGCTCCCCCATGAAATCCAACCGTGGGACACTCAAAAGGTTGGATGAATGAGTTAGGGGAGCCTCTGTAAAATGTGAATATTCATGTAGGAGGTCACAAGAATCAATTTTCTATTTTTCAAGCCATGCCCTAGGCGAGCTAGGACTGTCCGGTTAGGTGCATGGAAGGTAGAAATGTGAATGCAGAAGCAAGGGTGAGTGTGGAAGAACTGAACCAAGAGTGGTTATAGAGTCTTTACGGTATTATAGAGCCCTAGGTATGAGATAAGAGCTTGGCCAATCCATTTGAGTATATTTCTAGGAAGAAATCAGTCTACTGCTTTTTAGGAACCCAAATAGCCCTATTAGCCGTACATTTCAGGACACTGGTGTATGGAGGACTTGAGAGCCTTAGACCTAGAAAATATTTTAGGTTTTTGAAAAGGGTATTAGGATCCTAGATTTTTTTTTTGGGTTGTTTTTAAGTTTTGGGAGTAAATCCAGAAAAACCCTCTGGATAGGGCTAGTAGCCAATTAGGCCTAATAGGGTCCTAAAAATAGTGAATTTGGAACTCGACTAAATTGGGGTTTGAGACCTATTAAAATGGGAAATGAATGGATGCATAATGAGTAGAAAAATGGTGTAAATGACCCTTGTGCATTGGTGGAGATGATATGAAGGATTTAGGCTTAGGATCCTTCAAGCAAGTGTGAAGCATTGAGACAAAACTAATGGTAGTTGTACTTCAAGGTTAAGCAAAAGTAGAATAAATCTTGGAAGAAGAGTTAGCATAGTATTAGGCTCAATTTCTTGAGGCTATTGAGATCCTAGAAAAGTAATTGGGATCCTAAGTAGACCAGGGCAAGTGAAGTCTTGTCTAGAGCATTGTGTGAGCACACCTTGGGGTTACTTCTATCAACATCCTAATGTTATTGCACAGGCTTCATGGAGATATTCATGGTTTCAACCTAGATGAATGAATGTTTTTCTTTGTGCAAGTCATATGCATAGGAAAATAGTTTCAAATTGGGTGAGATTGATTAGTGATAGGTTACATGAGGTAATTTCCTAGTTTTATCTTATCAATTCTTTATTAAATGTCCTCTTATTTGATATATGCCTTAGCTTTCTCAAGGTATTGGCCTGAGATCTTTCACGTTGAATAATTTGATGACATTTAGATATTTGAATTTTATCCGAAGCTCCAATTTAAAAAGAGTTCTGCCAACTTTAGAAGGGTGAACCATGCATTCATTATGCAACTCACTAGAGAGCTACGTGGATTTTGGGTAGATTATTTCTCTTGAGGCAATTGGACTAGTAACCATTTATGGAATTTATTTTATTCGGTTTTCTCAATTCACCTACCTTGGGGTAGGAAGATATGATGGTTTTCTTAAGAATTTATAAAAATATGTTCAAGATGCATTTTTCTTGACTGAGTTCTGCAGGCAAGTGAGTGAAGTATACAAGCATTGTGCAGACAAGATGAAGACTAACATTTTGTTTTTATTGAGCTAAGGTTAAATAAGTGAAAAGGTCATTTCAAAGCATTAAAATTTTTTTAAGGACATAACTAAATACCAATTTTCCACTTAGGAAAAACTTAGGTTACATTTTGACTGTAAGAATTTTGTTTAAAATAACTTGCAATTAGGTCCAACCTATCATCATATACCACATTTGGAGCACTTCTAGGTAGATTGAACTGATAATTATGAAATCTAAAAAAGGTACTGAATCAGGTTAAGTCTTAAGCAAATAATTGTTTTTTGCTAACACAAGATGTTGGAGGAATTTATGATGATAAGATCGACGTAGTCGACCACATGTATATAGTTGTTGTTTAGATACAAACTTTGGTTACCATGGATTGGAGCTTACCAAATGTTGATGAAGTCTCCATAAGGAGTTTTGAAGTGTTAAAAAATCCCAAATCTAGGTAGTCAAAATTAAAGCTAGAGACTAAAAAATTGATGCTCAAAAAATAGAGAAGGGTGGAGAATGTTACAAGTGTGGTTGTTGTTGCACCAAAAGATCGACCTGTCAATGCTCGATAAAACCACTAGACTTATAGAATCCACAAGAGGTGGTTAGTCCCTTGTCATAAATCCTGAGGGGAGCGCTGACCATTTTTCCAACAATCTCCCCCTCAATGTTACCTGAGGGGATTCAAACATGTGACCAAGATTTGATACCACTTGTTATAAGTGTGGTTGTCTTTGCACTGAAAGATCGACCTGTCAATTCCCAATACAACCACTATACTTATAGAATCCACATGAGGCAATTAGTCCCTTGTCATGAATCCTGAAGGGAGCACTAACCATTTTGCCAACAAAGAATAGAGGAATCTCAGCGCCATAAGAGCTACCCCTATTATTACTCCTACCACCTGTACTATTAAGAAAATGATAGATTTTGGAGTAAATGAGAAATCACCTAATAAGAACAAGTCTCCTAAGAAGACCTATGGAGAAGGCTCAAAGCTTAATATTGAGGAGGTTAAAAAAACAAGCAAAAAATAAGGTGAAACTAAGAAGAATAAAAAGGAAAAGGATAAGGGGAAGTTTATTTCCAACAAGATGGGAGAATCAAATGTAGTAGTTAACCCTACTCCTACTATAGATGTCAAAGATGGTAAGTCTTATTCTCCTTTCCCTTTTGATTTGCATAAAGTTGGAGTAACTCCTTCAATGAAAAGGGATCTATTTTCATACCCAACTTTATGAAAAATCCAAAGGAAACCCTATCCTCTCACTCCTAGTTAGAAGAATCCCTAACTAAAAAGAGGGAATTAGAGTTCAGAAAGGTGCCACCAATGGTGTTGTGTAGTATATTTTGCAATCCCCTCTTGCAGCCAAAGCTAAGAAGCTTAAAATGACCTCTAGGATAGTGGAGGATGGAATTTTTTATCACGTATTTTTGGAAGTTTCTCATCCTACGATTCATAAAGATCTAATCCAAGCCACTGATGATGACTTCAACATGACACACATTAACATGGGCCCGCCTAATAGAGATGTTGATTTATAAAATTTCAAGGTTACAACTATCAAGTTAATGGAAATAATAGAGAGACAATTATAATAAGGACGAGTTGAAAATGATGGCTAGTGTGCCATCATTTTGAGAATGATGGATAGTGTGACATCATTTTGAGAATGATGGAAAGAATAAAGAGAGATAAGTAGAATAGAGAGAGACAAGTATAATAAGACCAAGTATAGAGAGAGACATGTATAATATTATTTGAGATCAATCTTAGGCCTTGCTCCATAAGCAACTAGTTCTTTGGAGGTAATTATTAATCCCATAATAGATGTTAATAAAGAATTGATATCTCATATGCAAACTGACAACCATTTTGGCCAAATAATCTAAAGTTAGATTTAAAATATTAAGGACATAGGAGCCCCTTTTATTGATAGTATGTGCAAAGCATATCGTGAGCTTATCTTGACTAGAAGCAGTATGAAATCATCAGTTAAATCTTCAAAGTAGGAGGATGTCACCCATTAGCAAACAATTAATGAGCTCCAAGATATTGTGAGCATATATCCCATCATTATTGTTGCTGAAAATATAATTTTGCGTGTCTAAGACAATCAATATATTATATGAATTGAGAGTATCGAATGGAAACATACCTTTTTATAGTAGAACAACTAAGAACAAAATAAATTATTGGAGGAAGCTAAAAATAATAGGGGATATGGTACAAGAGTTTGTAGATATTTGTTGCTAGATTAGGAAGAATGATAATACTGGGGATGCCACTACAAAGGAACTAATAGAAAAATTTGAAGGTGTTATTGATCCCCTATCCAATCCCAAGGCTTTCAATGAAGAAATGCAAAATAAACTAGCTCAGATTGAGTCTTCTTTAGCTTGGTGTTCTAAACATACCAAAACATGTCCAACATAACCAAGCAAGCTCAAAAGCCTCCAAATCAACAAACAAACACCTTAGCCTAGCCATAATGTTGTCTCACTTTTTATTTTTCCACGTCATGGACTGTTATAATGTTTTAAAAGACTCTTTATTTTCTATGGTTTAATTTCTCTAATTATACGATTCTTGAAATTAATTAGTTTCAAACTTTGACATTAATAACTGAAAATTATAAAATTGTATTAATGTTTGTGGAAGGGTCATCAATTTTTTTATCCCCCTTGTCCTTTTACATATGAGTGATACTCTATCAAAATTTAATATCAAATAAAATTTTGTTGAGTTTATGAGCTTCATCAATTTTTTTATCCCCCTTGTCCTTTTACATATGAGTGAGACTCTATCAAAATTTAAGATCAAATAAAATTTTGTCAAGTTTATGAGCTTCATCGTTTGTATGCATTGGAATTGAATATTGCTTATGTTTTGTGCAGATCTTTGAGTTAATGCAATTTGTATGTTATACTCTTTGAAACATTGACATCTATATAAGTGATTTGTCATCTTCTCTAAAATTATGTTTAGGTTTGAAATTCATTAGTTTCTCCTTTGTGCATTAGTGGTCAATCTTTGAGTTGATACTTATGTTGGAGTCATTTTCATCCTTTAATGATAACCTACTAGTTATGAAATTCATTCCCATGGTTAATTCTACATTTAAGTTTCTCGTTTTCACATTTGTTGCATGGTGATGGGAAACCATTAACACCTTTACCGCTTTCTGGCTAAAAGTATACCAATTTTATTATTAAAAAATCCCCAAAAAGAGAGTTTATGTGAATATTATCATCAACTATGTACTCTATGCATTTGACCTTATGGTCTAATGTAAAGGAGTTTGTTTCCTTATGTTTTTCGCTTATATACTCAGAATTTATGTTGAAATGTAATTTCACGTCTCTATTCTTTTGTATATTTGAGCTAGTTGCTTTAATTAATAATTATTTATGCATTTTTTAGATAAAGTTAATTTAATAATATAGAGGTCCTTACGTAATAATATCAACCTCCTAGAAGTGAAATTACTTATTGATTCTCTTCTTGAAATTTACAAAACTTGAAATGGTAACTTCCTCAAATAAAAACATTTGAGCTTTTGACAAAGGGTGATGAGGGAAAATATTAATTTCTAGCATGAAACTTTATGTTTCTTCATTGAATGTTTCCCAAAAACATTTGAGTAATTTGACCTTCATCTATTTCATTTTTTTCAAGATCATTGAGTAACCCTTTAAATAAAAAAGAAGCAGTTACATATATCATCTTCTCTAGCATAATTAATTTCTTTCTACTCAATGACAAGTAATAAATCAAAAGTTGGATCCTCAAATGCTAATGTCAATCCATCCTCCTAAGAGAATATATAACATACTTTTGTAAGATTAATTTCTTGCATCACTAATCCATCCTTAGCCTCAAATAGGTTACCTTCGTTATTATTATTATTATATTTGTAATACCTAATTATTTTTTTACCTTCTTAAGTTTTAATTCCATACATTTCATTACAAAATGAATAATGTATTTATGTAATGGACATTGAGATCACCTAAAGAGACTTGATTTTAGTTAAAGATGTCAAAAGTTGTGTAAACCTTTTCATTTCAAGATTATTTTTTATCATGTTGATCTATTCCATGAAACATTATGTGAATGAATAAAATGAAACTTCTACTACATGCGATGTTAGAGAAGTAAGAAAATAAGGTTTATTATAGATATAACTGTATCATCTTAAAATGGAAGCACTTCCATGTTAAGAGCGTTTATCCCTCCTTAGGGGATGTTTTTGACCTCTACCATATCATCATCCTGTTTCTGCATCATCTCGTGCTTCTGTGCTGGTTCAGGACCCTGATTGGGCCTCTCCGGGCACCTCCTACCCCACCTGGCATATTTTCCAGGGGTTATGACCCCCTGGGTCAAGGTCGACCTTGAACCTGACCTAGGTCCCCCTTTCAAATCTGGAATCTTGTCGACTGTCGGGGCTCATAAAAAATTCAGTTTTCCCACTTCCGGGTCGGCTGTTTCGGGTTTTGAAGCATTAATTCCTAAATTATATTTAATATAGGCCCTTTTATAGGGGCATGGGTTTAATTAGAATTTAATTATCCTATGTAGGCCTCCTTGGAAGATTGTGCCCTAATTTCATATAAAAGGAAGCAATTTTCTCTCATTTTCTCTAAGCCTTCCAAGTACGAAAAAGCTCTAATAAAGATTTTGCTCAAGAATCCATTGTTCTCAAGCTCTTAAGGTGTTCAAGTCTTCTTTTCAAGCATTCAAGTTCTCCATTGAAGATCAATGATTCAATCTTTCAAGCCTTTGAAGGGATTAGGTGCAAACATTCAAGATTCATCATTCAAATCCTAGATCTAGCCATCATGGTGGTGTGATCTTCCTTCAAGATCCTTGGTTCCTCTTCAAGAATCTTTCATCATCTCTTCAAAGTGGATTTCAAGCATAAAATCATGGAATTTTATGGTTCATATTGAGTTCATGCTTTCATATTTACATACTTGCATACATCTGAATTTCAATTACATATCTATTGAATATCATAGCTTCATTGTTAGATTCAATTCTACTACATGTTAGCATTATGTACTTTATTGATTTCAAGGTTAATTCCTAAATCGGGGTTTGACTAAGGCAAACCCCTCCCCCACAACAAAATAATCTCCTTTTTCTTGTAGGTACATGTACAAAACAGTGGATTTGAGCCCAGATCTAGATACCCTTTTCGGTAAACTTTTGGGATCCGCGAACAAAGTCACTTTCAAATCTGTGCAGGTCAGGGTTGACATTTGTGGGTCAAGGTCAACCTTTTTCATAAGATGACATCATAACGGAAAATGATTTCTGGGTTTTGTTCGTCTCTGCGTTTTGGTTCGGTATCAACTGTCAATTTTTCTAGAAACAGTCTACAGACCTCAGAAAATAGCATTCTTTGATCTACAATATTTCAAGGTTAGTGCATTTCTCAGATCTTTTCAATTATAGTCATATATCATTCCTATACATAGAATTAACATAATTTAAGGTATTTCCTTTGTTATTCTCCTTTCCAAATAGTTGATTCATTTGTGCATTAACCCTTTCCTTGGGTTGATCAACTTGGATCTCCCATTTGTGCATTTGAGGGTAAAAAGGAACATCCTATCTTCTCCTTAATCACAATTGCAATACATAATCAATTCAATTCAATCGAGGTTAAAGTAATCAAATACAATCTAGGTAATTCAAAGAACAATCTACACCTTACATTTCAAGATAATCAATTCACAAACAATCTATAAATCAAATCAATCATTTCTATACCTTATCTATTACATTTTAGTAACACAATCCAATTCCAACACGTTACATTTTGGTAACATCCATTTCAAGTCTTACAATAACTAATGAACAAATCATTCTTGCTTGAAGTGGGTAGATACAATTGAAATAGTTGAATGTTCAATTGAAAATATCTTTTCATGTTTGACATATCACTTACAGATTTTGTAATAATATATCAACCAATATTTGTGCTAATGATCAAATTAAATCTCTTTAAATATTACCTAAATTTATCATGTGATCCTCCAACTTGATTGTATATTATTGAACATCCTTTGATTTAATAGGACAAGTTATCTTAAGAGAGTAGTTTTTAAAGATAGATTGTTTATGAAACAACTCAAAAGAATCTTGGATATAAATTTTGAGTGTTAATAATTCTTGCAACAAACTTCCCCATGGGTTCTCTATCATCTTTCTTGGAAATTAAAAATTACGAAGACAAGATGTGACTATCATATGTTTGGTTGAAGCATGTGAGAAATTTTTGGTTCACTAACTCTAACTTAATAATAGAATCATTAACAAGATGGTGAAACCAATGAGCCACTTCACCTAGTAATGTTTCCATAAACAAACAAGCTACAATATATTCATGTGATGTATGTGAAACTCCACATGTAGTGATGAAGGCTAAAATATTTCTAGTTTACTGTCGTAGAACTTCATAAATTCTTCCTTGATCCATAATGACTCTTATGGTGTATAGTCAATGTCGACAATCCAATCATAGTTAGCCATTTAATAATGAAGGTGGACAATCATTTTTGATGTTGTTACAATGTAGAGTATCTATTTCTTGTAGTAGTTTTTAGCCTAAAGTTCAAAGAGTTTAAACAAAATTTAATATAGCTGCTAAGTAAGAATCTTCTTTTGGAGTAGCACAATCAAAACTTGACTTTCTTCATGATAAATGAAGACTACATTATAACTAGTAATTAGTTGTCATTCCCCAATACTCACGCCGAAGGCATTTTCATTATGAAAGTGCAAAACTGAAATTTGCATCCAACAGTGAGAAATCGTACAGACAGAATGATGACCATTGAAGTGGTTTGAAGCGTAGATTGGGATTCTCACTTTTTCACCATTATAAGAACATTGAAAAAGATAGGTTAAATGATAGGAGGAGCGTGCAAGACAATTGGATACTCGATGACCATTAGATTGTCCCACCATTTTATCCTCCTGTCTTGTCATTTTCTATTCTCATCAAATTTAAATGGTCCCACTATAGTTGACTTCTTTTTCTTCACCAATGTATCCCATTGTGCCCTGAGCTCTTATAAATGTTTGACTCTGCTCCGCCTTCATCAATTTCACCAAGCCAAAATCTAAAATCTTGGGATGATAGTTTTGGTCGAGCAAGATTTTTTGAGGCTTTATATATCATAACAATAAGAAACCATAGCTCATAAAGGAAATCATAACAATAAGAAACCAGATACTTTTTAAGCATAGTTGAGTGATGACTATTGTGAAGGCTTTAATACCTTCAAGTTTTTAAGTTCAATAGGGTACCTATGGGCTTTTAAGTATTTATGATCTTCAACAGATGTCAATTACAAGCTTGTAGTGCCTTGAAATAATTTCACTTGTAAATTCTTGATTGCATTGATTGCCAACTACCCTACTTGCTTAAAAAGTAAGCTCAGTTAGTCTAATTGGGAATAGAGAAATGCCTAGCTACTTAGAGCAAACCAATTGATTGCTCACCAATGGCTCAAGTTTTAACGTGCCAACAATTTCACTCAATTAAAATAGTTGGCAAATTTAGAGCCTATTTGCGTTGAAATCACTCCCAAGCTATACAAGTGCTTTCCCTTTATTTGTTTTCATACTTAGCAAGTGATTACAATAAAATATTTATTATATTGTACTTTATTTTGAAGAATTGGGACAGCTGACATTTTTCGAATGGTTCTCAAACTTTATTTTACAAATCACTTGTGTAGAGGAATAGCACCATTAATCGAACACGTTCTAATAGTTATGTATTCCTTGTGCACACAATCCTCCAATTATCAAATTTAAAGGAGCCAAAAAAATGATAACTTAAAGATCATTAATAAGTTTCACATTTATCCATAATCGATCATAATTTTACTTTTTGGTTCATAATTGGTCCATTTCTGTAGCATTTGTGCACCACTACTAGGACATTTGTGCACACTACTAGGACTTTTGTCCATAAGTACTCTAATTTTGAGTGCACAATTATTGGGGCATCTTTAAGTAGGTATCAAGAAACACTTTGAAATGACCACTTTTATACCCTTGAACACTTATCAAATTCTACAAGGACCTTAGTTAATAACCATAAGCCAAAAATACTTTATAAGTAGCTTAGTCCCATATGGAGACAACCAAAAAAACCATCAAGATTTGATGTATAGTTTAGGCTCTATAGGTGCGCAAAGTTATCTATAATGCCTACTGATAGGATTCCCCTAGTGGTCAACTCATCCTTTAAACTAAATTAAGCCCAAGACACATATTTTACGAGAGGAATTCCTTTATTAATTAAATAATTAATATATTATTATTTTAGATAATATATTTGCTTATACACATATATAATACAATTGATAAAAAGGTTAAGTATTTAGTTTTACATGTGATTAAAAAGATATTTTTTAATAACTTTTTCATACAATTTATTTTAAATTTTATTATTTATCTTTAAATTTTGAAGCTTAGTTAGATTAAGTATCAAGTTTCAACACTTCAAGTAAGAACGTCAAATGCCTATGACTATCCCCGTGATCTCATATGTTGATAGAATGCTCCTTAAGTAATGCTTTAGTTATATGTGAATGAGTTGATACAATTCAATTTGATTAGGCTTGTCCTTTTGTACATAACAAATTACCATCAAGATTTAAATAATTACATTCATTATTATATATAATATTACATTTACATTATATTATTCTTATATAATACAAATTACAATATTATAGGATTTAAGAAAATATTATGGTTATATTTATTATATAATTATATGTATTATTTTATATAAATTATGTTATTGTTATATATACAAAGATAGAGGTATAATGATCTCTCTCTCTCTCTCTCTCTCTCTCTCTCTCTCTCTCTCTCTCTCTCTCTCTCTCTCTCTCTCTCTCTCTCACACACACACACACACACATGCACGCACGCACACACACACACATTTATTTATCTCTTTCTAGATCCATATCTTTTTCTATCTCTAACTCCCAATCACCCAATCTCCTTATCTATTTCCCTATCCATATAGCTATCTCTCGATATCACCTTATATCTATCGTTGTCCCTCTCCCTCTCCCTCTCTATATATTGAGCTATATTTCCATCTCTCTCCCTCTCTAAATATCTTTACTGGGTGGAAAAAGAAGTGTGTAGAAATTTGGTATACTAAAATCACAAAATCCATGGTGCATTAAGATATATCTGGAGGAGTGATTGATATGAAACTCTTTACTCTCACGTTAGTCAACCAAAGAACATTCATGACAATTGTACATTGCCCGACCCACTTGTTCCTTTCTCATTTTCATCTCACATCACATCTAATTTTACTATAGACGATATCATCAAGATTCTTAAGCAACTGTTCTATTTCCTGAATGAGTTTGTATGATTGATTGTCTATGGTAGCATTGAAATTTACATATAATTGGTTGTTAGGCTTATCACACTTTTTATCATAAAATTAATTTGTATACATTCTGCATTGCAGGGGCATTTCTGATATCCATACATCAGGGCTCCCTGATATCCACACACATGGTGTCCCTCAAACCATTTGGAGCACCAAACACCCAGTGAAGATGTGGTTGACAGTATCAGTATAGAATTGTTTTGTCCCCATCAAACTCTAGGGCTATGACAATGAGAGTCACCTCTAAGAATGTCCATAAATTCATCTGCCATGTTTACACCTACACAATATAAATGTAGAATGATATATATAGGACTACGCAATTTAACGACGTTGAATAGAGAATAGAGGAATGAAAGGCTAAATTTGGAGGTGGTTTGGAATAAGAAGTAAATGTCGCAAGGAAAATGGAGGAGAAAGGAGGGCCCGCATGGAGAAGAGAGATAGAAAAGTTAAGAACATGGTTGTCAGTCATTACACATAGATGAACTTTGACATTGTGATGGGCTTGGATCTCTAGGGGGTGTTCCAGAATCAGATTGAATTATTAGCATAATGACACATTATATAATGGAAGTGAAAATTATTTATGTTGTCTGTTGGGTAGCAATGGCAGCTTGCACCACAGATTGTACCCTGGCTTTCCCGTGACTAGGTAGGACTAAGAACCCCTCTTTTAACCATTTTGATTTTATTTATTTTTATTTGGTTTAGTGACCTGCAAGTTAACTCAATTGTCCTTCCCTAACTCGTATAAATTTATCTGTGTGTTACTCATGCTCATCATAATTCTATCTCAACTATAGTTTTGGAGTCTAGTGATAATTTTCCATGGCGAATGCAGGAAAAGTAATGAGTTTAGGTTGGTGAGCTCTGAATATTAGTTATGTTTTGATGGTGGCAATTAAGGGCTTTCATTTTCCCGAGTTCAATGAATTCTTCTACTCCAGTTGGGTAGAGGAATATGTCCTGTATGAGGGATAAATGCTCAAGATTAATATCGATAATACTTCTAGTATAAGACCAAATACCATTTCTGTTGTTTCATTTTTATGGGATTTTCTCATGAAATTTTTCAACACACAATACCACCTACGAATTACATTCTGCTCTAATGAGTTGCTATTGAAGTGTACCTGCTTACAATTATGATGACTTATGGATTGAATTTAGTTACATGTAAACGTCTATGCTCATGTAATTCAATAAGAGTAGATGCCATTTCTCTCATTTCTTATTTGCAAGAATATCTTATGAAGTTTATGATGGTTTAAAAGCAAATATTATAGCTTTTACATTCTTCTCTAATGAGTATACATTGAAGTGAACCTTATTATAATAGTGAGCAAATAGGTGTGTTGTTTCAAATTAAAGTTGTGATTGTGTGCATACGCTATCAATTTTGAAGCATTGTTTACCTATTTTAACTCCATGTCTTCTTGTGTACTTAATTGGATGTAGTTACATGAAAATGTCTTTGATTAGAGATTGCTCTATAATTCAATAAGAGAACACACTCTTTCTATTGTTTTATTTTTTTAGGAATCTCATGAAGTTTTGCATGGTTTGAGAGGAAAGAATATAGCTTACGTTCTACTATAATGAGTAGCCATTTGGAATTAAAATTGTGATTGTGTGCATAGGTTATCAGTTTGAAGCATTGTATACCAATTATAACTTAATGCCTTGTGTTTCTAGATTGAATCTAGTTGTGAAAATGTCTCAGCTTAAAAATTTCTTTGAAATTCAATAAGAGAATATACTATTTCTCTTGTTTCATTTTTATAACAATTCTATATTAAGTTTTGCATGGTTTGAGAGCAAGCAATAAAGATTGCAGTCTTCTCTAATGAGTAGCCAATGTTCTTTATCTACCCCTCCCCTTTTATATAGTTCTTCAAAATTGATCTTCAATATATCTTCGACGTACCCATTGCACACAAGGTGCGATTGCTAGTATACATTTTATATTTACAATCCATATTGTATATTCTAAGGTGTTTCTTGCCCGTGCTAAATAAAAAGTCTTTTTCAAGATGTACTTAGAGAAAAAAGACTAACATGCATACCACCTCAAAGAAAGCTTTTATAATTTCTCAATAAAATTAAATTATACAAATGCTTGATTATATTACTAAACTGAAAAATAGAGATTAAGAAATGCAAGTACACGTAAGGATTGGATAGGTTTGTAACACAACACAAAGACTTGGGAAACTGAAAGAAAAACAATGCCAACAAATTTGTGATAATTAAAATTGTATAAAGTTTATAATAAAAACCTTGCATTGTTGGTAAAATAATTCAACTTACCTCATCCATACATCACTGAGAATTTTAACAACTAGGCATTAAAATCACTATTAAAAAATTAAGAATAGTATGACATTTATATGTTTACAAAATATTACATGAAAGCACAATAAAAATAATTAAAATCATCAAAATGGATCCAATGGTCGCTCTCTCTCCCTCTGTAAATTTTAAATTTGTGGCCTCTACAACACAACTTCCCGTGGATGGGGCCTGTGCATTGTTGTCCCCCATGGGGTTGGTGGGTGTTTGCATTAACAGTGGCTTGCCATTGGGGACATCATCTACTATTTCCTCTAGTGCTTTGTTCCCTTCCTTCTCAAATGTTGTTCCAAAGGCTATGATTTTGTTTCACGGGACTATCTCCTTGTCTAAGCATCATCTTGTTGTCTATGGAGGGAAGCGAGGGACTTCTCTTTCGAGTCCCTTTACCTCTTTTTTGTTTGGGTTGGACACTTTAGTTGATGTTGTAGATCTTGGTGCTGGAGGGGTAGTGGTTTTTTATCCTAAGGTTTTCATGGATGGGGTCCCCCCTCCCAAAATTGTTGTTACTGGTGGATGGAGCTATGCCCATGATGCCAATTTTTTTGCTAATATTCCTCCAAATGTGAAAAATTGGCCCATTTCCTGTGCCAATACCTCCCTTGTGGTGTTGTGTGACCCAAATGTGGTGAATAATGTGGATTTATACCAACATTGTGGGTTGGTCTATAGATTCACTGGTCTATGGCCTTCTCTACTGAATCTGCATAGCTGGGTAACAAGTTCTTGACAACCCTTAGTCTCTGGTAACATTGAACTTTTCCCTTGTGCAAAGGATTTTTTTATTGTTGCATTTTCTTCCTCTAAAAATCATGATTTGGTGCTAAGTAAGCAGTGGGTTTGGAGGAATCACTCTCTTTCGGCTAAACCCTGGATAGTCTCCTTCAACCCTCTTATTGAACTGCTCAATGTGCATACTATGTGGGTTCATCTCCACGATCTTCCACTCAATTTTGGGAGATTTACTTCTTGGAGGCCATCAAAAAATATATTGGCCACTTCTTGAAGGTAAATGAGGCTATGTCTTCGTTGGGTCACTCTACTTTTGCTCGCATTTTGGTTGACATGGATATCTCCACACTACATTTGGGAGATGTGGCGCTCATGGTTGTGGACAAGACTTGGACTCAATCGTTGGATTATGAGGGCCTCCCCTTTCAATGTCGATAATGCTTCTCTATTGTCCATTTGGCTATAGATTGTTCTCTTTTGCATCGCAAAGGTGATGCTACTTGGTGGAAGGATGCAAATGATGATCATTTGACCATCCAAGCTTTTGATTCTCTCTCTGATCCATGCAAAGGAGTCCTCACAAGATGACGATGAGGATGGAGCCCAGGAGATCCTGCTAAAAATATGGGCGATGCTTCTTCTACAAATTTGGGTGATGCCCCCATTGTAAACCATGAGAATACCACTCTAGCTTCTACTAGGGAGACTTGCTCTGGCCATGTGGACCTTTCTTCTCCTTTTTCTCATACTTTTCTCCAAGCTCCAACTAATAATGTACAACTTGTTCAACACCCTGACCATTGTGCTGACAATTATCCAAACAGAGTTTCATTAGCTGCTACCCTTTATGGTGGGCATCCTAAAGACAACATCGTCTGGACAATTGTTTGACAATGCCTAAAAAATAGCTCCTCAAAATCACAATCTTCTCCACATGTGGTGAGTGAGTTTCCCTCCCACTCTTGAGGAGGGCTACAAGCCTTGATGATAGTGCGTTGTTTCTTTGTTGTATTTTTTTTACAACACCTCTATTCGTGTATTTTTAATAAGTCTTTAATAAACTCTATTTGTAAAAGCCAACACCCTTGTTTTTGTGCTATTGTTCTCTTTATTGCCTTTGGGTTGTGGTTGTGCAAGGGTCATCTCCTTGTAAGGATGCTGATTTTAATAAAAAACATTACATGAAAATAAATTAAAGAAATTAATTATACTTTTAAAATTGAAACTAACTAATAG
This sequence comes from Thuja plicata, assembly GCA_018584345.1. Lineage (NCBI taxonomy): Eukaryota > Viridiplantae > Streptophyta > Pinopsida > Cupressales > Cupressaceae > Thuja > Thuja plicata. The sequence goes on from MU224668.1 coordinate 32,934, forward strand.
AAATCCACATTGTTATTAAAAAAACTATCCAATATTTCTAAAACTAAACTTCAACAATCTCTATAAGTTAAAATATTGAGAGAATTGCTATAAACTAGCACTCAAAAGGTTGCATGCAAAGAGATCTAATGGGATTTCATAAAAATGGCTTGACAAAAACACATCTAACTAAAATTAAAAACCATTGAAAATAGTGCAAACTATGAATAGTGTTGGAAAATATTTAAATTTTCAAAGTTTCTCTTGAAAATGGTAAGTGAAATAGTTTCAGCTCAAGCTAAATGACACTAACTATTTTTACTTGAGCTAAAAATAGCGAGTCTAAATAGGCAGTTCCAAATATTCTAAGAGGCTTTTACTTTATCTAATAATGGTGGATCCTCTAAAGACCCTTTAAAATTTTGACTTTTTTTTTTCAATAATCATATCTAAAAATCCATCCTTTGTTTTTTTTAAAACATACTCTAGGCATGTCTTTTTAAAAAAGCCTTAAATCCTTTAACAAAAACTCTCGGGAAAGACAAAACCTCCACTGAATTTTTTTTGAGAGCAATATCTTTTATATATGATTTGATTGGAATAAAATTATAAAATCTAAATAGGTGGTTTTGGAGATTTTTTTAAACTTTATTTTTATCATGGAAAATCCTCTAAAGATAGTAAAATTCTAACTACCTTCTTAATGAACCAAATCTAAAAACCCCCCTTTAGTGATATTATGTCATGACATTCTACTTGATAGATATGTGTTTTGATATTAACTATTTAGTTATTTAGTCTTCTAACCTATAACTAAACATTCTACTGCAAAAATAATTAGTCTACCCTTTGTTTCTACTATATTCATCAAATTTTGATTTAATCTAAAAACTCTAGGCTACTTCAATATGTGTCAACTCTCTTATTTATATAAAATTTCATCATTTCGTACATGTTGGTCAATATAGAAAAGCTGTTGAAGTACGATACCGCTAAGATGGAGAGGTGAATCAGTGGTATATGGATTTCAACTAATCTTAAATAGATTTTGGAGAAACTTGAAACAAAAAAAACTATGAAGATATCAAGACCTTTTGACCAACTCAACATAATCAACCATAATGAATGTGAACAAAAAATATCATTTTAAAAAATGCATACACTATGAATGTGTGTTCAGGCAGATCAAATGAACAACTTGGAATCTAAAGAATACTATTTATCATACACCTTACGCATTCAAGACTTGTATGAAAGTACTGATGATAACATAAGATATTTCAAAACTGAATGACATAGCATAAAAAAAAGTGAATCATAGAGACCAAATAACACATAAACTCATGACACAATATTTCCTGAGTGGAAACCCGCCTGGTGATTAAAACCACTCAAAATTGTCTTGTTATTTTATCTGAAAATACTTTTAACAAATGCATGATTGGTTGTGTTGTCTCATTTAGAAAATGCCTCACTGGCTAGTGTTGTCTCACTAACAAAATGCCTGACTAATCTTATCTAGAGTTACAATGCCCCACTTTTACAATTTAATTTTTCATATAGATTCACCATATTTGTAAAAAGAATGGTAATCACAAATTAACACAAATCCTCATCATTAAGTATATGTAACATCCTATACTCAACAATGAATTATATCAAAACATGTATTCTTCAAGATAAAATTACCGCTTTTGAAACCAATGTGCACAATATACTACAAATACAACAAATTTTTCATGTAAATCCATTCTCTTTCTCTGTGTACCGATAATGTTCCCAATGTCATGCTTATATAATCTTCATTACTAAGAAACTGAAATAGAACTGCCATTGACAACTGATTTGCAACTTATCAAAACTATTTATGCACCTTATTCATGCGATTGATAATCATGTGACAAAAATTGATTGTCATAAATACTTAAAAATGATCAATTTTTTTTAATGTGAATGCTTGTCTCAAAATGTCATTGAATAATAATTGTGATCAAATGTATAACAAACAATTTAAGTAAAATAATGACATCTAGTTTAATGAACCCGACACAAGGGTTTATACAATTGAAACAACTGAGTATGCCCTTAATCTCAAGAACCAAACAATACAAGATTCACAAAATACAATATAGTTTAACTGACATCATGAACCCGAGATCCCTTAACTAGGATTGAAAGAATTAAAATTATAATGAACAAGGAATACAAAACAAACTAACCCATAGTTTACATAATCACTCTTAAAGACAAAATTTAGGTATACAAATTGATACAACTTAAACAAGAACCCACATACAAACAAAAACATTTATCAAAACTACATTTACAAACTTTCTTATGCATAGTGGAACCCAGTAGTGTTGGAATTGATCCCAAACACAAACTATTCAATCCTCCTAGCTCTCAAGCCACAAATGGCTAACTCTTAGGTACTTATTTCTAAAGACCCTTTAGGGTAGTTACCTTATTCTTATTTAAGGTTATTCAAATCCCTTCTTCATACTATAATTTCCTAAAGACAATCCAACCACACTAGGCTTAGTGTGTCCCAAACTTCAAAACAAATATTCTCTCAAGAACTCCCCCATTCGCATGAACAAATGCACAATACCTTCATCTTCACCATAGGGAGTAGGTCAGGGTTTCACTGACCTTATATATACAAGTTAGGACCATTGGAAAACTTACACAAATTCCTATCGATCACAAGTATCAAACTGTCTTCTTAGGCCTAGTAGGACAGGCTTGTCTAGTAGCCCTAGAAATGGGATTTTTCCACCTTAACTTTTATAAATTCCAAAGGATCTCTTATAAAGCCCACACTTTTGAGTACCCTTTTGGGAAATATACCCAACTCCATAGGATTTATTCCAAACTCCAACTTTATGTTTCCAAAACACCTAGATGGACCAGAGACCTAATAGGGCTAATTAGGCCTGGTTATTGAAGCAAGTACTCATGGAATAGTTCCCCCAAAAAACCAATGCCTTGGGAAGGTCTTCCTACACCTAAGAAAACTAAATACACAACCAGATTGTTTCTATCCACTCCCTATAGATCTCTGTACATTAAACACCAACCAAATGTAGCCGAATACATAAGGGATGCTCGACTAGGGATCAGTAGAAAAAAACCCAGAAAAATCCTCTCCATATGTACTTCTATATTATTAACAATAATTACCCATAATTTCATTCCTCCCATGGCCGTGAGATTCCACTGGTGGGGTTGCATGTTAGGGGCTCATCTTCAGATCCTAAGATATGCAGGGCTTCGATGATAGTCTATGCAAAAAGAATGATTCCTCTATCCAATATCCATAAAAACAAATCAAACCAATTGCATTATAACCATATAATATTCTAAAATTCCACCATGAAGAGACAAATCTACTCTCAATCCAAATACAGTATAGAATGTACGAAAAACTGAGACAATTATCCAGAAAACAAAATTTTATTTCTTTCAAAATTTGCCACCAATCTTACATCCATGAACAAAAGTAAGGATTTATTCATCCATGGTCTTAATTATCCTCCACCAAACATCTATAACTAATTTTCAAACCATTATGACCATTGGGGAGGTTATAGCAACTTTTAACAAAAAAATTGCTAAAGTATTTAAGCAACTTTTTGCAAGATTGCATCATTTTTGCAATTTTTCATGTCCTAACTATCTAGGACCCCTAGAGACTTATAATGAGTGAATTTTCACTCCAAAACACCTAGGTAACCTAAAAAAAACTACTATAAAAATATTTCCCTTTGACCATTTTTGACAACAAGGCTTATAAGTGCACCTTGGGCCAACTAGCCTTACAATTTGGGCTTTATTACATCAAAAGGGATTAAATGCTCCTCAAGGAATCTTAGGCCTTTCAAAAACATCCATTAAATCTTAGGAGGGGAACTCCTACATCATACTCCATGGCTTTGAAACCTCGAGTTCCTACTTGAGAGTAAATCCTCCAATGTGGTACCATGCTTGGCAATGGTCTGCTCATCCATCCTTGTAGCATCTAGATCATGTAAGCCTTTCCATTTGACCAGATAGTGATTTTAGGTGTTCCTCCTAGTCTATTTTACAACCTTGGTGTCCAAGATCTTCTCCAATTTATTTGGTTGGCTCGGAGGGATATCCTTAATCCATTAAACCTTTTCATCTTCATCATCCTGCAAAGAAACATCAGAACCTACATCACGCTTGAAAGGAGTAAGATCAGATACATTGAAAATTGGAGAAATAGAAATAGTAGGAGGGAGGGAGATTTCATATGCATTCTCTCCAAATTTATGGATAATTTGGCAAGGGCCAATCTTCCTCATTTGCAATTTGGTGTGTTTCCCTTTGGGTAGCTTCCCTTCTTAAGATATGCCCATACTTGCTCTCCCACTTTGAAAGTGACATGTCTCCTCTTTTGATCTACTTGAATCCTATACTTTTCTATATTATTTTTCAATTTAGCTTTTACCTTCTCATGTACCTATATGATCATATCTTATAGTTCCTCCCCTTGTGTAGTTACCTTGAATTCATTAGGTAGATCCCTTAACTCGATGACTCCCCTAGGATGTAATATATAATTGATCTGAATTTTTTTTTCCAGTGCTTATGTTGATGGTATCATTGTACTCATACTCTTCTTGAGGGAGAATAGAATCCCATGATTAACCATACTTTTTTGTAAGGCATATTAAAAGATTTCCTAGGGACCTATTGACAACTTCAGTCTACCCATCTGTTTGAGGATGATATGCAGAGCTGAATGAGAGATTGGTTCCAAGATTTTTCCAAAGGGTCCTCCAAAAGTGACCTTGGAATTTCACATCTCTATCCAAGACAATTGAGAGGAAAACCATGGATTCTGACCACTTCTCTGTAGAAAAGGTGAGCAATGTGAGATGTGTCATTGGTTGAATTACATGAAACAAAATGAGCCATCTTTCTAAAGTGATCCACTATGACAAACACATTATCAAATCCTTGTTTTGTTCTAGGCAGTCCCATAAAAAAATCCATACTAACATCACATGGTTTGGTTGGGATTGGTAGGGGCTGATAGAGTCCTTGGTTTGTACTAAATCCCTTAGCCCTTTGACAAATGGAAAAGGATTCAACAAACCTCCTTATGTTTGTCTGTATTTTGGGCTAGTAGTAGTGCCTCCTAACCAATTCAAGTTTCTTGTCTATGCCAAAGTGACCACTTAAAGTACCACAATTCTTTTCTTTGATTAAATTTCCCCTCATTGAACATTTTGGGATGCATAGTTGACCTCATTTGAACAAAAGAGAAGTCTGAATTAGATAATTAGAATACAAAGTATTATTGTTGGGATTAATGGGAAGTAGTACTGAGAGGGGAGGGGTGAATCAGTACCTCTAAAACTTTTAACTCTTTTCACCATTCATCATTAGTAATCATTCTTTACTGTATTACTGACCATTACTGTTGTTCTTTCTTTATGCATGTAACATTAATTCATAATCTTTAATTGTTTGCAACATTCATAGAAACATTCATGAAAGTAATAAACACATAACACAAGATATGATATCGCAGAAAAATCCTGTTAGGAAGTAAAAACTGCGGTGGGGATGGCACCCACAAAAATTCACTATCTGTAGAATGGAAGGGAGCTGGTAAAGGCTTACAATTGATCACTTCTGATGATCTACCATGTTAGGAGTATTAAAGTGGAGACCTGTTAAGATCTACTCTATTAAGAGCTTTAGCAACACTGATTTAAGTGTGCACTCGGTAAGAGATTTACAATAGGACTGTTAGGTCCACCTTTCTTGAAAGGATTTCTTAAGTGTACTACACTTGTTAGAATGAGTATATATGTTTGAACTAACTGTATGCAATCTACAATTTCTGATCATAGATCCATTAAAGCTCTCATAATAAGAACATCACCTTAAGTGACTGATTAATACCTTTCTCTGCTCGTCGGTAGCCTGTGTTCTTGTTCTTGAAACTGATTTGATTCTTTTCTGTCCTTCTGCATGAAATCTCTTGTCTAGTTCTTAGATGCTCTCTGTGGCTACAATCTTCATCAAACAACAACATGTTCACAATGGATTGAGCATCTATTTATACAAGTATTTGACCTATCTTAGAATCACACCTTACAATGTTAACTCTTAGATCCAAGGTTTACAACTTGACCTTGATCTTTAGTTTGCATGTTTTAAATCAGTAAAACTAATTAAAAAAATAATAAATGCATTGCTTCCTCCGCACACAATGGTTTTAAAAAAAAATCAAGAAGCTATATATACAACTTCAGTGATTCATCTGACGTGGAAAGTCAGATCCACTTTTTGCGGGATGTAACTAACTGTCGGTTCTTGGTCGTCAGGTTGAAATGAAAGTCTATCGACATTCCTTTGTTGAACTGATCATCAGGTTCCCTTCATCTGTTGGGTTCCTCTCTTTTCTATTCCATTGGGTTGCATTGTTTTTACTCATCGGATTCCTTTAACCTTTTTGTCATCGGGTAACACTGAATAGTGTTTGTTGGGATGCTTTGAACTCGGTAGTATCGGGTAACCTTGGCATCGGGTAGTGTTGTGCCCTGTCTGTCGGTGTAGTGTAAAATGATGGTGTAGATCATGTTTTTCCTTGTGTATAATAATGGCAAAATATAATGCCTTCAATTATATGCATCAAAAAGTGTAGTACAGACCTCATAGATTTCCTGAGAGTCTGGATCATTTTTGTATAATTCCTTAAGGGCATCAATCCCTATGTTTGAATCTATATCTCTTGGATAAAATTGACTCTCCTACTGATAGCATCTTCCACCTTGTTTGCTTGGCCCTTTTGTATTTAATGATGAGTGTGTAGGCTTGTAACTGTTCCACCCAATTCATGTGTTTGCAACTTAGTTTCTCCTATCCATTTAGATAACTTAAACCATGATTATCTGTGAAGACAATGAAATCCTTGGGAAAAAGGTAGTGTCTCCACTTTTTGAGTGCTTGGAACATGACATAGAGCTCTGGTTCATAGGTGTTATACTTCTTCTTAGCCTCATTAAGATTCTCTAAAAAAAAAGAAACAAGTCTTCCCTCTTGGCTAAGCACTGCCCCAATGGCTAGCTTTCTTGCATTAGTCTCCACAATTAAGAGTTTATAGAAACTAGGAAGGGTGAGAAGGGGAAAGCTAATTAAGAGTTTCATAGAAACTAGGAGGGGTGAGAAGGGGAAATTGTGCTGCCCTATTCTTAAGATACTCAAATGTTTCATCTGCTCTAGTATTCCATTCAAACTTTACCTTCTTACCTCCCTTGATGGTGTCCAACAATGGTGCATAGATTTGACTGAAATTCTTAACGAACTTCCTATAGAAGGTTTTTAATCCATGAAAGCTTCTAACTTCTCCCGATGTCCTTGAGGTTAGACAACTTAGGATTGCATTCACCTTTTCTGGATCCATCTTTAATGTCCCTTTGAAATGAGAAAACCAAGGTATGTTAGCTCCTCCTGCATAAAAATACACTTCTCCAAATTTATCATTAATTGATGTTCATGAAGCCTTCTTAGGACTTAGGTAAGATGATCCAAATGCTCTTTCTTTGACCTACTAAAAACAACTATATCATACAAGTATACAACAATGAATTTTCCAATGAAATCATGGATTACTTCATTCATCAATCTCATCAATGTACTCGGTGCATTACTGAGACCAAATGACATCACAAGCCATTCATATAAAACCTCTGTTGTTTTAAAAGTTGTCTTCCACTCATCTCTTGGTCTTATCTTGATTTGGTGATAGCCTGATCACTTAAGGCCTATCTTAGAAAAGATACATGAACGCCCTAACTGATCCAATAGGTATTCAATTATGGGAATTGGGAATATATAGCTGATTGTGATTTTTTTATAGCCCTGGAATTAGTGGAGAGCCTCCACTTTCCATCCTTCTTGGGTGCTAGCACACTAGGTACTGCACATGGGCTTAGGCTCTTTTGTATTAGCCTTATGTTTAACAACTCCTGCACTTGCAATGAAATCTCCACATTCTGAATTGGGGTTAGTTTATATGCTGCTTTAATGGGTAGAGATGCACCATGTATAGAATCAATGTGATGACATATGTATCTTAAGGGTGGGAGGGCATTGGGTAATTCACCTGCAACTACACCTTTTTATCTATCCAACAATTCATCTACCTCCTTAGGTAACTTCATAGTCTTTTCTTTTTCCACATTCTCCTTGAGTTTCAACACTATTGCATAGCCTACCTCTACCTCTTTGTTAGTTTCTACAATCTCTTTTTTTCCTACCAATATGAACATTGGTTCCTTCTGTTTATCAAATTTAGGATCAATTAATGGTTTCATTGTGTAGCTATTCCCATCCTTATTGACAGTATAAGTATTTTTCATCCCATCATGTTGGCATTTGAGGTCATATTTCCAAGGGAGACGTAGTAATATATTGCATTCATCCATCTCTACAATGTCACGCAATATTCTATCTTTATATTCCCCTATTGAAAAATCTACCCATGCCTATTCATGAACTAGTGTTTTTTTCCCTTTGTAATCCAAGAAAATTTATAGGGATAAGAATGGGGAATCCTATTTAGATTCAACTTTTATACCATTTCTTTAGACACTAGATTCTCTGTGGAACCTAAATCAACAATAAGTTTGCAAACCTTACCATGACTTTTGCAATTTTTTTTGAAAGTGGTATTCCTTTATGGTGGTTGTTGGGTTGCAGTGACCTTAAATAGAGTCCTCCTCATCATCAAACATACTCCTTCTGGATCCGACTCCTTGGATGGTAAATTGAAACTTTGAGCATCACCTTGAATAAATTGTGTCCTTCTGTCTTCTTGTGTGTTTGACCCTGTCCTCTTCAAGAAGCTATGGGAAGGATGACCCACTTGATTATAATTGTAACATCTCAAGGGACCCCCATTTATTCCTCCATATCTACCTTTGTTGTTTGACCTTCTACCTCTGAAATTGCCTATGAAACTACTCTCTCCCTAAGGGCTTCCTTGACGAGATTCTTCATGAGGTCTGAAATTTTTTCCTCTTCCATTGGTCATCCATCTATCTCTACCATTTCTTCCTCCTCCTCTATTATTCTTCTCTTGTCTTCTCTTTGTATTCACTTCCACCTTAAATGCCAACTGATAGCATCTATGCACAATTTCAGGGTTCAAAAGATTCAATTCATCTTGAATGTTCATCCTTAGGCCATTTAGATATCTCTCCACCTTCTCACTTTCAGTCTCTATTGTCTTGGATTTCATACTGAGCTTTTGAAATTCCTTAGTATAAGTGCTCACATCCATCTCCTTTTGTCTTAGATTGTATCTTATTTTATGAAGTTGAACTTCATAGTCATCTGGGATATAGGTTTCCTTTACATTAGCATCCATTCGACTCCATGTAGAGATCACACTCTTCCCTTCCTTCACCCTTTCTCCATGGATGAAGTTCAACTTGGAATTTTCCACTTTGAGCCTTTGATTATCAGGGATATCCTCACATTAAAATAAACCATTTAAGGACTCCAACTATTCCATTACCATATCAGGATGCATCTTTCCACTAATGACGGGCATATCTAGTTTATTGTCCATGGTCCTTCTCTCCACAGACTTAAGGGAATTTAGAAGGTACCTATGATCCGCAAGAATCTCCTCTTCTTCCCCCCTAGGGAATGTATCCTCTTCCACTTCTTGATCTCTCTCTGAGAATTCTTTATTCCTTCCATCAAATTTTCCCTTCAAATTCTCTAGTTCTTCTTTCATCTACCTATTCTGATCTACTTTCTCTTGCACAATCTTGGCAAGATCTGCATTTGTTAGTTTTGTAAGCATTGTTTGGGCCTCTTCTCCTAAATCCTCTGATGACATATACATTGATACTTCCCTTAAGGATTCTCAAAATCTTTGATACTACTTGATGCAGAGTGGAGCCCAGTAGTGTTGGAATTTATACCAAACAAAAATTATTCTATCCTCATAGCCTAGTAGGACAAGCTTGTCTAGTAGCCCTAAAAATGGATTTTTTCCACCTTAACTCTTATAACCTCAAAAGGATAACTTTTAAATCCCACACTTTTGAGTACCCTTTTGGGAGATATACTGAAATCTAGAGGATTGATTCCTAACTCCAAATTTGTGTTTCCTAAACACCTACATGGACCAGAGACCTAATAATGCTAATTAGGCATGGTTATTGAAGCAAGTACTCATGAAAGAGTTCCAAAAACCAAACCAATTCATAGGTCAGGTCTTCCTACACCTAAGAACACCAAATCCACAACCATATTATTTCTATCCACTTCCTTTAGAGCTTTGTGCATAAAACACCAGTCAATTGTAGCTGAGCACATAAGGGATTCTCGACTAGGGCTTGGTGGAAAAAACTAAGACAATTATCGAGAAAACATATTTTTATTTCTTTCCAAATTTTCCACTAGTCTTACATCCATGATAGAAAAAAAGGATTTCATCATCCATGGTATTAAGTATCCTCAAACCAACATCCAAAACCTATTTTCAAACCATTATGACCGTTGAGGAGGTTATAGCAAATTTTTACAAAAAGTTGCAAAAGTTGTTAAGCAACTTTTTGCAAGATTGCAACATTTTTGCAATTTTTCATGTTCTAACTATCTAGGACCCCTAGAGACTTCTAATGAGTGAATTTTCACTCCAAAACACCTAGGACACCTAAAAACAACAAAAAATCTAAAAATATTTCCCTTTGACAAAGTTTTACCACAAGGCTTATAAGTGCACCTAGGGCCAACTAGTCTTACAATTTGGGCTTTATTACATCAAAAGGGATCCAACTATCCTCAAGGAATCTTAGGCCTTTCAAACACATCCATTACATCCTAGGAGGGGTTCTCCTGCACCACTTTCATGAGATTTAGAAAGAGATTCATAAAAAAACACACACTAAAGATTACTATCTTGGAACTCTTAAACAAAAAATTGACAAGACAAACCAGACAAACTAATCCTTGTGTGTGTGGTAAAATGTGGCCTTCAACCCGCAACACCAAACATTCAATAAACCATTAACTCAAGCGGGTTAGTATCAAATTGGTATCAAAATCATTACACAAACTACCCTCAAGAGTGGCTTATTGCTTCCTAGTTGAAGCGAGTTTTATTCTTAGAGGATGCTCATCAGATTGACATGTAGAATCGGTGACTAGACGAATCCAAAATGGAAGATTTCATGAAATGAGCAAGATGCATGAACTTGCATACTTTTCTCTCAAAAATATAGTAAATGACATGCATGCACAAGAAAAAAAATTTCATATTAACCATGATATAAAGCTAAGAATGTCATTATAAGCTACCAAATGAAGCTAGAAATGAAGTTAGAATATAAATGTAAGAAAGCTAAGATACCATGAAAATGAAGGAAAGAAAAATGATCAAAACTAGCATTATAAATTTAATTCTCAAATTGCCTCATGCTTGAACAAAGGGAGCTATCTCTTTTATAGGAAATTCGGTGAAACGAACGGTCAAGATTCAACTGAGAAGGGCGGTAGAGATGCAATTTCCCTTAATCCATGTGGACTTGATCCAAGTGGAATGTTTTCAATTGGTCAACCTTGTGCTTGTTTGGGGGAGAATGAGACAAATTTGGCAATTTCCCCATTTAATTGCTTTTATTTGAATTTTGAATGCTCACACACATGTGAGGATGTGTGAATGGATTCATTTAATTAAAAGGGGTTTAGGAATTTTAATTAAACCCAATAGTCTAATAAATTAAGTGATTTAGGCTTTGATTAACAATTTGTTTCAACAAGTCATGTTTAATTATGCAAGCAAGTTTAATCAAAGGCTCCCATAATTAGGGTCTATGGATAAATGTCTTTGATTTAGGGTTTCTTAAGACCAATTACTTGAAATAGGGGCCATAGATTTTCTAGACCAATTTTAGGTGATTTCATTTGCCCCTCTTTGAATTTATGTGCGAGCAACGCGTTGATTCAAAGAACTTTTGATGAAAGATCAGGAAATAGATTGATGTGAAGCGATGAAACTATCTCATGGATAAGAACCGATTCTGAACTTGATTGATTGAAGACCAATTGAAGGTTGAAGTTATAAGCTCCAAACTTGATTGAGCGAAGACTGATAGAGAGATATGAAGATATCAACTCCGGACTTGATTGAGCGAAGACCGATTGAAAGTTGAAGATATCATTTCCAGACTTGATTGAATGAAGACTGATAGGGAGATCTAGAGATATCATCTTCGAACTTGATTGAGTGAATACTGCTAGAAAAGTTCAAGCATTCAGCTTGATGTGAAGCGATGAAATTGAACGTTCGTCCTTAAAGTAGATTTCCCAATCTAGGATTGGTTTGGATAAGATTGAATGCCATTCGATCGATTGCCCAAGATAATTGAATTAATATGGGTCATGATGAAGCCAATTACCTGGTTAAGAGGTATTATCAGACTGATGTGGTTTGATGAACCTTATATGCCTATAGAGATTCAGATGATTTGATGTGCAGTGATGAAAATCACTTGGATAAATCTTGATTTACTGCAAATCCCTAATGCCCCTAGAGATTAAATGTGTTGATGTGAATCAAATTACTTATGTATTGGTGTTGCCCCCTTAGGATTGAAATCAAAATTAGGTTAGGGTGACAAGCATGGTTGACTAAAAAGCATCGAACAATCTGAATAGATGCAGAAGAATTAGATTTGAGCTTGAATTTAGAGTTGGTTGACCAATTTTGACTAAGAGTTGACTTGGGTCGACCAAGGTTGAATTTTTTGGATTAAAGTAGAGAATACGTGACTCAATTTATTAGGAGGGATTTCAAAGTGGAATCTTGTGAGGCAAGCTTTGACAATCAACAACATTTGAGTAACAAGTTAATCTATATTTTTTAGCAGCAAAATGTTGTCAGATTTTGATTTCGGTCCTGAAAATAGATTCAGAACTATCCAATTAGCCATGGGTTCAATTTTCATGTTCATCAGAGCAATTTGAAAAATTAGGTCAAACCCTATATAAGGCCTAGAAGTGTCATTTTCAAATTATTTTCACCTTCCACGTTTGAAATTTTGAAAAACTTTCTCTGAGTCCAAAATGATGGTTCCAATTGCAGATCATCAATTTGAGCGCATGCGGAAGCATGGTCGGCAAAAAAATTACCCGCCTTCGGTAAGTAGTCAAAAATTCCTCTGTAAATCTAGTTTTGCTTGTTTCTGGTATATTTTTCCATGTGTTTCAACATTTTTCAAATGTAGAAATCAATTTTTTGTATGGGTCGGTAAGAGGGCTCGTATGAAAAACTGCTAAAAATTATTTTGTCGCACCAGAACATATGATTTTTCATCTAGGAAGGACCCATCACTCATATGAGGTCCTTCATAGAAACCCCTTGTGTTGTATAGATCTTTTTGTTTTATGGTTTCAGCCTAATTTGTCGTACCATTCGGATTCCTGACTCGTACGAGTCTGCGTGCCAGCAAGTCTTGACTGTGTTTTTTCATATGGAAGATAGAAAGCATTTTTTGTGTCTTTATCAAGCAATTTCACCTTTTTTTATGGGATACTTAGATTATTTGGCATATTTGTCAGCTTGTCTATCTGTTACACAATGTTTGTTGCATGATTTTTCTTAGTTACTGGTGATTTTTCATTGATTATCTTTTGCAGGTCTACTTATCCTCTGACCATGAGGTTAGTGAGGAATATTTCAGACGCACAATGAGGTCACCTTAGTGACTGTGGATTTGGTTGGTTATTACAGATGCATGATATCTATGTGAACCATAGACTTCTCATAGCTTTAGTAGAGCAATTTCACAGCGAGCACAATACATTCCACTTTTCAACTGGGGAGATGACCATCACTTCTTAAGATATATACAGGATTCTTTGAATCCCCTTTGCTGGAGATCATGTAGACCATGACACAAATCCATGACTTGGTATCTAGGCCCTCATCCAAGTCTTTCATGATCATAACATTCTAGATTGAGCAATTTCTTGGGAATCTCATATGGTGATTTAGTACGGCACTCAATATCCACTTCCTTGCGTGATGGTGAGATTCATAGGTTGTTTCATCATGGAAGACAAGAGTTAGTAGAGATTCTTTTCTGGTTGGGGTTGGGTTCTAGAGAGACTTCTAGCCAGGCTACAACAGTTAGGCTGGGGTCAATGCCTCTTTGCACATATGTACCACGAGATACATGAGGTGGTCTACTGAGGTGCTAGAGGTATGGCTACAGGGGTACCAATTTTACAGGTATGGGCATGGGAGCACCTTCCCTTTAGCCAGCCCGTGACAGAGGATCTGCGACAGAGTGATTAACCTTTAGTTTACAAGTACTTAGGTTTTCTTACACAACCCCACTTGGGGAAGACTGACTACTGGAGGTGCCAGCTTGATGATCTCAACATGGTTATTTGGAGGCCTTACAGAGGTATAGAGGTTTGGGCCGACTGGAGGGATCATAGGAGAAACTTCTTTGTATCATGTCCTTTTCTTGGGAGGACTTCCACTATTATTGAGCATTTTGCAGTGTCTCAAGTACTAAGGCGATATGGACGACCACATCGTATACCATAGGATTTTACAGCCTACACCCAGTTTGTAGACGAGGAGCACCAAGGGTGGTCTCCTAGATTATCTTTGGCTATTTCATTGCAGGAGATCATATAATTACATTAGCCATCTTGGGATTACTTAGAGGATGTGGCAGATGTAGGGGTCACACCCTAGTACAAAGATTACTTTACTCACCATCCCTTCCTAAGATTCATAGATCCGGCTGAGAGAGCACCACAAATAGTGGAGGTGGATGTCCCATAGAGGGTTGTAGGTGGAGGAAAGAGATCCCAACACCTAAAGGAGTAGGAGGAGACCCAGATTCTAGTTCTAGCAGGGCATCCGTAGTTGGGCAACAATGAAAATGCAGAGAGGGGGGAACTTTAAGGTTTTATTGGCGTCGTTGTTCCATCACTGGTGCAATAGATGAGGAGATGGGTGAGGTTCAATAGGATCCTATTTTTGATGATGCAGCCCAAAATTTCTCTAGCAGAGGGATGCAGAGGTTGGCAAGGAGGAGGGTGTGTCGAAGGAGAAGACCCCATAGGATACAATTCACACTTTGAGAGGATGGGTCAGAGGGTTACAAATGCAGCTAGCGGTCACTCAGGCCCAAATTTTAGAGTGAGACCATTCCCTAGCCGTGAGAGATGAGAGGATCCAGGAGATGACCTAGAGGTTTGTAGCTAGTGAGATACTATCTAGTAGGAGTTTATTCAGTAGACAAGTAGAGCAACTTAGTATGTAGCAGCATACAGTGTGGCCATTCCTATAGCACAACATGTGCCACCATATTTATAGTATTTGGCTAGATCCAAGGGAGCAGGCCCTCCACTCTAATCAGATGTTTCTCTTCCTCCCCCTAGTGACAACAGTGAGGGAGGGAGTGAGTCTTGATATTACCCCTTCTTTCTTATCCCTTTCTATTTTTGTGAGATCTATTGATTGTACATGATTCATTTGCATTGATGATACACATTTTGCTCGAGATTATCTGGGCACCTTTTTGTAAACACTGATAATTTTGAGAGATATATTTATATATGATGGATTTTTTTCTCCATGTGATATCATGTGTTATTGTCTTTTGCTTATTCATATGCTACTTCTAAGTAGATTAGCATCTTGTACCATTTCATTGAGTAGCTCTTGTGCGTAGCTTGAATGAAATGTATCTCATTATCCTTTTAGTTCAATGTGTAATATGCCCTTATCATGATGTTATGTTCTCTGACGATTAGATTCTTGCCTGCTTGATACTGAATTTATGTTTGTAGATAGATAACCTCAAGAAGATTTAATGCAGTTGATCGCTTCAACGAAAGATTCAATGTTAGAAGGATAGATCTTTGCCATTATAATACTAGTATGGAATCCTAGGAATGAAATGTAGCCTATGACATGAGTCTAGTCACTGATTCCCTTAGCCATTGTTGTCATCATCAATTGTTTGGGACATTAGAGCCAATACAACCCTTACTGGTGCCACTGCAACCATAAGGATATGAGTATAACTTTCATCGGATAAAATTTGGAAAACTAATGTAAGCATCAAGGTATAAGAACTAGGATGACCTGAACATTTTTTCCAGATAATATTGCAAGGATACACTAGTATCAAGGCATTCAAAGCTGAGATAATCATGAGTGCGTTCTTGCGTAAACATGTAGATTTAACAGTCAAAGAGATAGTTCCAACCTTACCTTGGCGTGCAAGTAAACATGATCGAGGGATGTGAGGCTTTTCCACCTTAATGCGAAAGCTCTTATCACATACACCCTGTTTATTTGATGTTATAGGATCATCAGAACCACACCAACAAGAAGAAGTCAAAGAAAAGAGTATGAAATTCATTGATAACATACAACATTCAAGAAAATGATCATCACTCTTTCAACAACTTTTGATCGTTGTAAGTTTGTTTGTTTGTGTAAGGTGTCAAAAAACACCATTGTGCTTGTGGGTTTGAGTGTCGCAAAACACTGTTGTGTGCTCGAGTGCTAATAAGCCAAGATTTTAAGCACTTTATCTGACGTGTGTTGAAAAACATAGATGTGTATAAATAAGTAGTGTTAAGAAATATTATTTGATTAAGATGTTGAAAAATACAGGTGGTGTGAGTGGAAAAATGTCCGGTGGCTAGAAGACCAAGGTAGATAACGTTGATTAGTAGGATGAATGACAGGGTGTTGACTTGATAACCAAAAGACTACCCTCAGTGGAAAACAAACTTGTAAGAATAAGATGTCGATCGGTACCAAGCTAGGATACTAAGTCAATATTTGGATTGGGTTACACAAGGTCACACAAGTGACGAAGAGTTGTTAAGTGCATCAAAGTAAGGCTGAGCTAGTCAAGCTACACATTGATAGATGGAGCACTAGTTACAAGCGACGCATGTTTGCTAGGTTTTCACCACTTGGAAAAATTACTATTTTTCCTAGAAAGGCACCTGTTTACCGGGTTTTTGCTGAGGCACTTTTTCTCTGTTTCATTTTTTTTGTACTTTTTTATGTTTTTACTTTTTTTGGTTGATCTATCAAGATGCCTGTTTGCCAGGTTTTCACCAGGATGACTATTTTTCAGGACTTTTTCCAAATGTTTTTTACTTGTCTTCTTTTTGCTGGTTTTGGTATTTTTTCAGGATCATTTTCTCTATACAGGAACTGCTCAGAATGTCTAGTTGTAGAACTTCTTCAAGTGGATTGTGTTGATGAGATCAAGAAATGTTTCCCCTTATGGAGTTGATAGTTGATATACACCAAAACCAAATGTTGTAGTAATCACGAAGGGACTCAACCATTTGGGTTCAAATTTCCCCTTTTATTCTTGATGTTGTTAATTCTTTGTATTTTCTCTAAGTACAAGATCTCCAACCTAAAATTATTTGTGTCTTACCTTCTTGTTGTAACCTCTAAACATCCATTTATGATAGAACATTAAATGCTCAAATGATTCTTTCCTTCCTTCATCAAGTAATTCTAATTCCTGGATTCTGAAAATCTGGTAATCTTCATCAGTGATGAGCCCTTGTAGTGAGACTCTGAGTGATGATATCTCTACCTTGATAGGAAATACTGCTTCTGTGCCATATTTAATTGGAGATGCTAGTCTTTTCCTGACTTACTCACTGTCCTATGCAACATTTTCAATATGTTCTTATTGGATGCCTTAGCATGTCCATTCCCTTGAGTATAGTAGATAGAGGAACAATGTTGGGTAATTTTGAACTTCTCACATAATTCATCCATATCTCTATTTTTGAATTGTCCTCTATTATATTTTTATAATAGAGGAAGGTATCCCATACCTGCAGATGATGTAGTTTAGGATAAACATGGATATTTTTTCCCGGTTGCTTTGATGAGTGGGACCACTTCAACCCACTTAGTAAAGTACTCAGTGGCTATGATAATGAATTTTTTTCCACTAGATGAGGAGGGATATATTTTCCCTATCAAGTCAAAGGCCCATTGTTGTAACGGCTAGTGTGTGATGAAAGGTAACAACTCTCAAGAATGAGCGTGGATTAGGTTACCGTGTAATTGATATTTCTTGTAGGATTCAAAAAACAAAATAGTGTCTTTCTCCATGGAAGTCCAATAGTACCCCACCCTTAGGAGTTTCTTAGCCAATAAAAGACCATTCGAGTGAGACCCATAAATACCTTCGTGGACTTCCTTTAGCGCATGCTCAGACTCTTCACATTTTAGACACCTAAGGAGGATACTGTGTAGACCTCATCTGTACAAATAGTTAGGTATGATCAAATAATGTGTGGCATTTCTTGTAAGGTTTATCTTCTCATTTATGGATAGGTCATCAGGGATTATTTGGTCATGTAGGTAGGAGTATATATGGTTGTATCAAGAAAATTTGGTTCCCACAATTAAGCATACAATTTGGGATTCTAGAGAATCATAGGCTGGAAAGGGGAGTTCTTCCACCAAGAAGTCATAGAAAAATTTATGTTCTTCCAATTGTAACATTGAGGCCAAAGTAGCTATGGTCTCAACAACTTTATTTGTTTCCCTTGGTATTTTTTGGAAGGTGATGAATACAAAGTAATTCTTTAGATCATCAACCATCCTCTTATATGGCGTGAGCTTCTCATCCTTGGTTTGATATTGATCTTTCACTTGATTGATTACTAATTGAGAATCTCTGTAGATGTGCAATTCTATGGTTTTCCATTCGATATCCAACTTTAGTCCATTTGCCAAAGCTTCATAATCAACTATGTTGTTCATGCAAGGAAATACCATCTTATATGCTTTAGTAATTTTGTAACCTTGGGGCGTTATAAAGAGAACACCAGCTCCAGACCCTTGATGTGTGAACAAACCGTCAAAGAACATTTTCCATGAGTGTTATGTCAGGTGTAGAATAGCTTCATCAGGAAATTCTATGCTTAGCAACTTACTGTCTTGAAGAGGAGTACCTTCCAGATGATAAAAAATGACATGTCCTTTGATAGCCTTTATGTCTATATATTCAATGTCATTCACTGAGTATCATTAACCATTTTTATAGTCTTCCAGTCAAAGTTTCCTTATTTAACAAGTAGTTTAAAGGATCAATTTTTGCTATCAATTTGACATAATGTGCAAGCATATAGTGTCAGAGCTTTTTAGAAGCAAATACTACCTCTAAGAAAGCTTTTTCAATGATGATGTAATTGTGCTCATAAGAAACCATTGTCTTGATCATATAATAGATTTCTCTTTCCTTTCCTATTTCATCCTGTTATGCTAGCAGAGCTCCAAGTGACAGTTCTGTAGTTGATATATAGTAGAAGATGTTTTCCTGGTATTGGTGCCATTAATATAGGAGGATTTGTTAAGTAGTCTTTGATTTGTTGAAAGTGCTTCTCACATCCTTCATCCCACTTGAATGTTATGCCCTTGTGTAATGTTTTTATGAAGAGTTGTGCTTTATCCACTAGCTGTGAGATAAACCTCCTAATTGACTATAGCTTTCCTTGCAGTGTTATGATTTGGCTGATATTTCTTGGCAGTTAGATTTCTATAATTGTTGCTAATTTCAATGGATCAACCTCAATTCATTTTTCTGAGACAATGTACCTAAGGAGCTTTCCTGATGTGACACCAAAGACACAATTTTTTGGATTTAGCCTTAGTTTGAATTGCTCCATTATGTTAAAAATCTTTTCTAAGTCAGCCAAGTGTGTATCTCTCTTTGTTGATTTTGCCAAAGTATCATCAACATAGTCCTCCATATTATTATGCATCATGTCATAAAATATGGTCGTCATAGCCCTCTGGTATGTTGCTCTTTCATTTCTGAGACCAAAAGGCATAACATTCCAACAAACTATGCCCCAAGCACGCGTGAAAGTTGTCTTCTCTTGATATTTCACTACAACATTTGGGGTCAAATTTTGATGCCAATTTGCTACGACACTACCATTTGTGTGTGATTTTTGTGTTTTTTTTCCAAGTGCCCCTGATGCGGTCGTAATAACAATGATATCGTCGTAATTTTGACACCCGCATGATTATAAACAAAAAAAAAAGAAAAAGAAAAGCCCATTTGTAATTTTCATGATCGAGTTACGTGCGCGATGAGGGCCCTAATTGTGGTAGATCAAGCTGCGTGCGTGAAGAGGGATCTTCTATTGTGAAGCTCGAGCTCGATTTGGAAGCTTGGCATATGGAAACCAAGACTTGAGGTAGGCATTCGAGCTTTGTCTTCTCATTAACTCAATTTCATTTTGATGACATTTGTTGATTTCATAACACAATATGACTGCTAATACTGGAATTGTTTACATCTTTGCATTCGGAATGCTTGATGACCCACGAGATTTGAAAGTTAGGGAATCATTGTTATTACCTTCAAGGCATTGTGTGAAGTGTTTGATCTCTCCTTATTTGTTTTGTTGTTGATATTCACTATGTGGTACTCCCCATTTATGATCATTTCATGAGGAAATGTCTTGATGGCTTGTGGGCTACAAGCTAGGGCATCATGCATTGTTTATGAGCTCACTGTTTAATATTGGCATTGTTTACATCTTTGCATTTGGAATACTTGATGACCCGTGATCTTTGAGGGCTAGGGCATCGTTGCTATTACCTTCAAGGCATTGTGTGAAGTATTTGATCTCTCTTTATTTGTTTTGCTATTGATATTCACTATGTGGTACTCCTTGTTTATGATCATTTCATGAGGAAATGTCTTGATGGATCGCAGGTTGCAAGCTAGGGCATCATGCATTTTTTATGAGCTCACTATTTAATACTAGCATTGTTTACATCTTTGCATTTGGAATTCTTGATGACCCGCGAGCTTTGAGAGCTAGGACATCATTTCTATTACCTTCAAGGCATTGTGTGAAGTGTTTGATCTCTCTTTATTTGATTTGATGTTGATATTTTACTATATAGTACTCCCTGTTTATGATCATTTTATGAGGAAATGTCTTGATGGCTCGCGGGATGCAAGCTAGGGAATCATGCATTGTTTATGAGCTCACTGTTTCATTGTTTATGAGCTCACTGTTTAATACTGGCATTGTTTACATCTTTGCATTTGGAATGCTTGATGACCTGTGAGATTTGAGAGCTAGGGCATCATTGCTATTACCTTAAAGGAATTGTCTGAAGTGTTTGATCTATCTTTATTTTTTTTGTTTCTGATAGTCACTATGTGGTACTCCCCGTGTGTGAAGTGTTTGATCTCTCTTTATTTGTTTTGTTGTTGATATTCACTATGTGGTACTCCCCGTTTATGATCATTTCATGAGGAAATGTCTTGATGGCTCGCAGGATGCAAGCTAAGGCATCATGCATTATTTATGAAATTGGGCAAGGGAGCTTTGGAAGAGTGTATTTGGGTAACTTGAAAAATAAAGATGTTGCAATAAAGAAAATAAAATGTGCAGGGAGAGACAAAAAGAAATTTTATTTAGTGTATGAATATTCTTCTTGTTCAGAACTATTATTCGGAAAATTCTTTTCCCTATAACTATCTATAAAAATTATTATTTGTTTGGGGTCGTCCAAAATTCCCTCACACTTTAAAATTCAAACTTACCTACAAAAATTAATTTGATTGGTAAAGTACTGCAACATGTCAGGAGAAAATAGGAGGGATGAAATCCCAATGCAATCTTCCAGTTGCTCCACTAATTGTTGCGCCTAATAGGTAGGTGACAACAATAGGCTTAGGATAAATAAATATTACAACACTAGCTAACAATGACATGTGTCACTACATCATCTCTATCATTGAAAATCACACCTTTTTTCCTTCAACAGTAGACCCATCATATCTCCTTCTCCTAACCATTATCATACTAAACTAAAAGATACACATGACATGATGGCAGTGAAAACTAATGTTGCTCTTGAAACAAGTCTACCAATCGTTCATTATTTAAACCAAAATTACCACATGTAATTTTTTATGCATTAGAAAATAGTGAAAATTGCATATTATAGATGTATTAGAAGAGGGTATTCAATCAAGACTAACAATTGACTCAAATAGATACACTATTAATAGTCAATCAAGAGGCGTATATCCATGCTCTACAATTGGATAACTACCTTCATTATTCCTAACAAATTTTTATAGGTTTTTGTTGAAATATCGTAGCTTCGGTCAGATATATATATATATTGACATATGTATACACACATATACATTTAATTGTATATATATTCATATCATCATTTGCAATAAATTATAGAAATCGATGATCACTTATATAACTGATTGAAATCTACTATATTCCAAGTATACTATCGATCTGCATTTAGAGGTTATTACATGTAAATTATTGGCATATCATGTTTTATATAGGATCCCGATTGAGCATCATTATCGGTGATCATTTCCAGATTGGATATTAATTATTTGTGCAAGATAAATACAGATCAAACTTGGTAAGCATTTATGTTTAATAAGTAACAAAACCTGATTAGAGATCGGGTGTTTAGTTAAGATGAAAAGGCACAATTCATGAGACATCTCATGAACGGATATGCCTCCACTTTGTGTAGACAGTCCACTCATGGGATGTGTCTCTTCCTTATATATTTAATGCAGATCTAATCCACAATTGGAGACATTTAAATTGATAAATGTTCTGCTCTTGTAGATCGAACACCATTAAGAAAAATGCAGAATTGTAAATTCATGATCAATATTTCTTAATATTGATTTGGCATCAACTTCATATTTATCAAGTTCAATATTTTGATTATAATCTACAAGAAAGTACAGTGATTTTAAGAATCATATTATGAAAATAGAAAAGCCATAAATAGATCAAATTAAAATAAATTTAATCATATTTAACATGGTATCAGAGCCTTTCTCTGGAAGATTTGATTAAATTTAAGATATCAGATTACCTTAAACCATAGTTTCTCTTGAAATGACAATCATAATGTCAAGTATAATTAGACTCAAAGATCATCTTGAAGGTGCAAATAACTTTACATCATGAAGATTTAGAGTCATGATGATTCTGAAAGTAAATAAGTTAGCCTCAATTGTGAAAGAAAACAAGATAGATCCAGAGAATGATCCAAAGAAAACTCAATGGATTGAGAACAATCAGAAAACTATGAAACTTATAGTAGATGTAGTTAGGGACCATATAATACCTATTCTATCTAAACATGAGACTACATACCTAATGTTTAAATCCTTTGAAATTAGTTCTAAAATAAAAAAGACTAGTAGGACCCTTACTCTAAAAAGGTAACTTAATCATGCACAAATGAACAAGGGAGAATCTATTAATGCATAAGTCACTAGTACATTTGAGTCCCTTTTTCAATGGCTAATGATCAATGCGGTTTTTTCTATTAGATCATACATTAATACACTTACTATTTTGAAATTGAGCTCGGGCATCATGCAATGTTATTGTTGTCATTGCATTCTTGCTGCTGTTGTGCACCATTTATTGTTTTATACACTGTTTATTTCATTGAGACCGTGAGCTTGGCATTTGTAATGTATTTTTTGTTATTGGATCAATGTTGCCATATTTTTGAGGTTGTAGATGCATTGAATCACCACTACCATTCTATTTTGATAGCATGCTAGCTATAAGATCTTGTGAGGTTCGAGATGTGAACTATTTTATCAAGATGTCCTTTTACTGATCTTGTATAAACATGTAAACATGTAAAGATGTAAAATTATTTTAAAAGTTGTCATGTTGTCATGACAACATTTTCATTTATAATGAATTTTTTTTGCAAATTGGTTACAAGTTGGTTTTGGTAATTTTGGAGGTTGAGGAATGATTATACATCCATAAATTTCCCTATGTAGAAGGCTTCAATTGACAACAAATTGGAAGAAATCACCTTATAGAAGACAAAAAAGGTTGATCCATTTTATGTGTGGTGGTAGAGGGTTTTTGTAGGGTCTTTAAGAGTCCAAATCAATTTATTGGAATCCATAAAGCTCATAAAGAATGGTAAAAACATAAAGCTCATAAAGCATGGTAAAAACATAAAGCTCATAAAGCATGGTAAAAGAGGGCCCTAACTATGGTAAAATGGGAAAGTTTCCACTTTGCACTGCTCTTCTTGTGTGAAGCTCGAGCTCGATTTGGAAGCTTGGAGCCTTTTGATTTTCATATGACAGCTATTAAGGAACTATGTTATAAAATTTCAAGGCATGAAATTTTATACTTTTTTACATCATATTTTTTGCTCCTTAGCATTGAGTTCACTATTCAAATGGTTTAAGAAAATACAGTTCAAACGCTACTACATAAGTTAGTTATGGAACATACAAATTTAAAAAGCTCTATATTTTTGGACAAAACTATCTCTTACCAAGAAAGGGCGATTTCCTTTCTGTTTGATTTTTCTCACAAGTTGTTGTATCAAATATCTTCACTTAAAAAAAAGTTTTTGAAACATATTTGAACAATAGAAAATTCCCCATCTTCAGTTCATAATGATGCACAAACTTTTCCCAGCCTTGCTGAAATTCTAGTTCCAGTTTATCTATACAAGACCATAATTGTACATTGAATTTCTGCCCATCTGGGCCTTCTAACACCATATGTTCTCTTGGGTTGTTTATAAAATTTGAAACAAATGTAGGTGGAATGTGTTGTGGTAAACATAATGCACCTTTAGATTTTACATATTGTTAACAATATACATGAAATAAAAGAATGAAATTTGTTGTATAGAGTTACCAACTTCTGCTAAGTCTCCCAGCATAAAAATTGTGCACAACAAAATATTGGATACATAAAAAGTGATAAGACATTCAAACAAAAACTAGAATGAATCTTGTAACAACATAAAAATATAGTAAGTTCATAGTATTGTAATTGTTGAAGAGAAAAGAGAACATGAATGCAAAATTAGGAATTTCTTGACAAGTATAGAGGAGGACGCAAAAGAACAAAGGAAGAGAATGGAGGAAGAAGCAAATAAGCCTGTAAAATAATACAGTGTTGGAAAAATATGATGGTTTTTAAATCACAGACCAAAATATTAGAAAAGCAATGATAAATGACAAGATATGGAATAAACCTACAAAAAATATCAGTGATGTTCTAGGTTATTTATAAGATGAAAAAATGATCCCTTTCATTTGAGACGCCTTTTTCCATTAGGCTTCCCACGCTCAAAACTTTTCAAAAGTTCCCTAAACATTCATTGGTCACAAACACCTTGATTCAAAACCATCGTGAACATGAACTTTTAGAACATTTTCCTTGGATCCTTGTTGCATTTTTCACAATCCTAAGTTGCATTTTCATATGCTTTCAAAAGCCCTTCAAAATCCAAAAACATAGTTGCATTTTGCATAATCATTCAAAACCCCAAAAATAAAAAAATATAGTTGCATTTTACATAATCAATCCAAATCCTAAAAATCCAAAAAAAAAATTACATTTTCATATATTCCTAAGTTGCATTTTCACATCATTTCAAAAAATCTTTGCATACCTTAGGTTGCATTCCCAAGTTTTCAAAACCCTAAAAATTAAAAAAATTATAGACCTATTAAAAAATGTAAATGTGGTGCATTTTTTCAGCTCCACCTGTTATCCATGCATATTCTACGCAGTTGCACGTGCATTCTCGATTCAAAGTGGGAAAATATTATTTTGGATGCGAGGGAGAGAAGCCAAACATATAAAGAACATGCACATAAACACGACAGCTGAGAAACATAAATGTAGATATCACAAAAACTGAGAAACATAAATGTAGTTATCATGGTCACAATTGTTTGGAGACACAACATAATTGAATGGTATACCCAAACGATGCAACACAACCACTACTCCTTCGGTTCCAAGTTGACACTACGGGATCCAAAAACTATAGATAAGGAATAAATTTAGAGAGCAGTGGAGGGCCGTAACAACCAAAATAATACAGGGTCCCTATATTATTTCATTGGTTATGGCCCTCCTCCTCCGCTCTCTAAATTTTTTCCTTACCTATGGTTTTTGGATCCTGTAGTGTCAACTTGGAATTGGAGGAGTAGTGGTTGCGTTGCATTGTCTGGGTATACCACTCAATTATGTTGTGTCTCCAAACAATTGTGACCATGATGCCTACATTTATGTTTCTCAATAATTGTGTCCTAGGACCCCTTATGACCCTTTACGATCCCTAAGAATACATCTTAGAGGTCTTAAAGTGTCATAAAGGGTCATAAGAGGATCCTAGGAGGGGCCATATGAGCTTCCACCTTCACGTGGTTGGCCCTGTTAAGTAGAGAATGTTAAACTAATCTCGAAATAAAGAGAAGATCAATATTTTAAGGTCTCACTCCATGCATGACAAATATATATATTTTTAAACATAGCATACCATCACAATCGCGATGGTATTCAGAGAATGACCGACGCCAAAGCACTACATGCGACGTCCAAATGTCAGAATAATCCGACAACTGGACGTCACATGTACAACATATTCGTCGCATACCCATCGTAATTATGACACTCATAATGTGTTACGATGACATACTAACCATCATAGCCACTGCATATTGTGACGGTCAATACCGTCGCAATAATGAAATACATAGCATGTGTCAGTGATTCTGACACCAAAACTGCAACATCGGTCTATGTCGCTTGATCGACGGGGTAGTGTTGGAATTGCGATGCATAGCTGTCAAAAAAAGGACTCAAATGTACTAGTGTTTGTGTGCTATTTCTATCTGGTTATATCCTGAAAATTCATCCATGAGGGAATAAATTTTGTATCCTATTGTGAGATCCACAATCATGTTAATGTTGGGAAGTGGAAAATCATCTTCTAGACAAGCTTTATTCAAATCCCGTAAATCTATACAAACTCGGATTGGTTTGTCAGTCTTGGAAACATGTACAATGTGAGATATCTAGTTAGTGTATGTTATAGCTCGGATGAAATCTACTTTCAATAACTTCTCTAGCTCAGCTTTGACTAATAGTGCTACATGAGGGTGCATCTTCCCAAGCTTCTGTTTGAATGGCTTGACACTGAGAGAAATTGAGAAACGGTGCATAATTAAGTCATGGCATGTCTGAGTAAGCCTAAGAGAAATTGATCTTCTTATTCATGAAAAACTGGGTAAATTGTTGTTTCTGCTCCTTAGACAAGGATTGTGCTAGATATATCAATTGGGGTATCTCTATTTTTCTGAGGTTGACCAATTATGTAGGCTCTTCAGTACTTAAGATTTCTCTTGAAAGTGATCAGGCAATATATCAAGTTTCCCATCCTCTGGTGCCTCTAAGAGGTTTTCACCATTGGATACGTCATTTATTTTTACTATTTTTGGTTTTGACACTGCCATAAAGTGGTTTTCATCGCTAGACCTCTTTTTCTTTTTATTTCTCTTTTTAAAACTGAGAAAATTGATATCTCCCTCTGTCATATTTACACTCATAGCATTTAGGTAACATGCCAAAGTGTAGTCATTTGGAGAAGAGATTAGGTTCAAAGGCTCATTTGAGTTCCACTCAATAAGTTCAGGATGGATTAGGGATAATGATCTAGTAGGCTCTAAGGGTAGCACCACGTTATCATGATCAAATATTTTGACGGGTAAGAGAAGATCTATCACGTCACTCTCTGAAGGACTCCCTAGAACACGAATCGTCCTAACTTCACTATTAGAGTCCTTGTTAGTATTTTGTGAATTTAACTCATTTTATCTAACGTGAGTGCTTTGATTCTCCCCCCGAGTATATAGTCACTCCAGAACAATTCTTAGAGGAATGATCTCAATTCTTGACGTGGACCTAGTTCTAGGGTGATTGTTTCTTCTATCATCTCCAAAGTTACAATTGATGTTTTGAGGAAGGACAATTTTCTAGGAAATATTTGAACTCTCTCCTTGTTAAAATTGAGGTGCGTACTTATGGATAGCATCCAATTCAATATCTACTATAGTATCTAAGAGAGAATCTGATTCATATTCACTGGAACTTGTCTCCATGGAATGAGGTATGTCTAGGACATGAGTATGAGTGACTAGTTGCCCTCAATTTAGATGTCTTCCTTCTAGATCATTCTTTGCACCTTGACCAAACTCATATTCATGATAATCAATCTAACTTTCATTAGACCTTCCTAGGTACTGCACTATGGTCATGAAGACTCCATCTCCACTAGAATTGTTTTCTTCTTCTAGGTCATCTTCATCTTCTTGCATTGTGACTTGTTCCACACCTTCCTGTACTGACATGAGGTGGGTTGGAGATACCTCAATTGCATGTACCATTGTATCTAGGAAGTGTGGTAGATCTAGTATGTGAGAAAATAGTGACCATTTTCCCCTAGTTTGGGTGTCTCTCATTATGTTCACCTTCGGGTTCTAATTCTGACTCATATTGTGGTGGGTTTACTACCTCTTCCTTGGTCAACTAATTCATGCCTGGAAATGGTTGAGACACTGAGATTTTTAGTTTGAAGGAGGCTCTGAATTGAGGTGGGATATACAATTCCCCTTGGTAGTGAGGATTTTTTTTTTGGTATATGTAATAGCCTTTCAAATGATAACCTTGTAATCTCTGCTTCTTCTTCAGTCTCATCATCAGAATCCTTTGGATGGTTTCTTATAGGGATATTTATAGAGGAAGAACTAAACCTTTTTTCATAGTATCATATCCATGTTTTGTCTATTGGATTCCTGAATTCCATGTGTATAGGCTCTGTTAACCCTTTATCTTTACCTAGGGGTCATTTTCCTTTATACCCATTTTTTGCATGAGTTGATATCCTTTGCCATATTTTTGTGGGGATATTTCAACATGTTTAACTTCTTGGTCAAGCTCTTCTCCTTTATAAATTCAGGAAAGAAAAACCTTCTCTCATTCTATTCTGAGAGAGAAACACAAGCTTTTACCATACCAGTCCCTTCATGTAGTTCCAATTCTGAGTGCTAGTAGACTACAATGATGATGAGGGCATGCTATAAGATCTAGGAGATGTAGGGAGATTAACCATTGAGATGTAGGGAGATTAACCATGTTGGTAATTTTCAATTTCTCCTCAAAGCTTTTCATGAGTGTCACCTGGGAAATTTCAGATCCTTTCTCGGTAGATGCTTCCTTATTATGTGGAACCATGTTGTATGCTTGTTTCAAGGAATTACATGAGTATGTGTTATCGACCATAATAGAAACCTCCACTCTGTTGTGCGGAAAATTTACACATTGATAATATGTTGAGGGGACCACCTGCATGTCATGAATCCATGGTCTCCCTAATAAAATGTTATATGCTAGTGGTGAATCCGACACTTGGAAAATGACATCTCTCTCAATGGGTCCAACCCTGATAGGTAACACAACCAATCCTTTTTATGACCTTTCTTCTTCATCATAAGATTTTATGGTGATCTTTCACTTGAGATCTATATCATGTTATGAAAAACCCAATGTTGTCATGAGCGTACAAATGTTCAAACTGGATCCTCCATCTATCAAGACATGTTTGACTCTGTGTTTATGGATCAAGACCTCTATGTGTAGGGGTTGGATATTGTGATGACTCGGCGATGTATCATAATCTTTTGAAAAAAAATAGGTAGTGAGCTGAGGTTAGATGACCTACCATATTTTGGAACCGATCAACACCAAGGTCCTTTGGTACAATTGTTTCTAAAAGAGTCATTTCAAGGATCTCCTTATGTGATGGTGAGATCTTAAGTAATTCCAAGATGGAAATTTGGGTTGGAGTTCTTTGCAACTGATCAACCAAATTGTAGTTTGTAACTAGGATTGGTGTGACTGTTTTCTTTGATGTCGAGGGTTTTAATGTTGTAGTTTGTTTTGATGATGAATCCACTCCCTTAAGAGTAACCTTATCTTGATTCCCCATTAGCACATTAGAGGATTCGTTGTTTTTTTTCTTTGATGATAATTGCATTAACTAATTGATTAGATAATTCAAGCATGTGAATCACATTGTCATCATTAGGGTAGGTGTAATTTTTTTAGCACCTTATTTCTTCAAGGATTCTCCTTATTCATACGAGGGTAGGGGTTGATTGAAATTTTTGTGATCGCTATTTGATTGATGCCCATCAATTGTGATGGTCTCATTATCAATGACGTCTTGGATGATATGCTTCAGTTACATGCATTCATTAGTTAAGTGTCCTTTGTTTTTATGATATTCATAGAAGTGATTGTCATTCCACCACTTAGGTTTTACTGCCAGTTCCCAAGGCTTTGAATCTGGTATCGTCATGATCTTGTGAGCCACCAGAGTTTTTAATGCTGTCTCAATTGGTTCTCCAAGAGGAGTGAAATTTTCCTTAGGTTTTGATATCCATGGTGCTTTGTATTTCTGCACGTCTAGATTATTCTTGAGTGGTGTTGGAACATTTGCGTTGTTCTTAGCGGCTTGTATACTACTAGATAGGTTGAACAATGGCTCTTTGGGTTTGAACTCAGATGATTCGACCACTCCATCATTGGATACATTTTTTTTTGTTCTAATACTTTCCTTTGTCTTTTCCATTGTTATTGTTAGGATTTTTGGAGGGTCTAGTGTCTTCTTTAAGGTGAGTTCACCCTTTTTTACAAGAACCCCCTTAATGCGGATAACGCTTTCCACTAACTCTCTAAAGGAAGTATGCTTTTGCATTTGAATTGTGTAATTAATTTCAGGTACCAAATTGTTAATGAAGATGTCAATTTGCTTAGTTTTTTAGATATGCTAGGGATATCTCACGAATATATTTCTCCATCTTTGGAGAAATTTGACAAAAGGTTCACCATTGTGTTGTTTGGTATTGCATAGATTTAGCATGGGGACCATATGCAAGATGTTGTAGGAATAATGTTGGATGAACTTTTGTATGAGCTCATCAAATGTTTGAATACGAGGTGAGAGTTTTGTAAACCATTCCAAGGCTTGGCCACTGAGGCTTTGTGGGTAAAATTGCATTAGATATGTCCTTTCATGCATAAAATCCATGCTAAGAGCACAAAATTCCCTCACATGATCTTGAGGGTCACCTTCCCCATTGTATTTATCATATTTCAAAATTTCAACCTTAGGGGGAAACAAAGGCATGTTAATTTTTTAGAAAATGGAAAGGGACATATAGATTCCAACGAGTATTTGTTAGAATGTTTTTCTTTCATTTTTTCAATTCTCTAGGTTCACATCTCATATCTTGTAATTGTTGATTGAGAATGGTGATGGGAGACTATTTCTCTTGTTGTATAAGTCCTTCGATATCAAATTCATGAGGAAGTTTAACGCCTATAGATCCTAAGTGCATAAAGTATTTATCCTTGTCCATCTACATACAAATTTGCATAATCTTTTGAAAGTGTTTTTCTTGTTTACATCTTTGGATTTCTTCTTCAGTAGGTTCCTCAACCAAGGAGGAAATACTAGTGTGTGACTCTGTCGTTCTTGGATAGATCCCTAGTCCTAGGATGATATTGTTGACGTGTTTTGATGTGTAGTATGAGTTGATTGATGTTGGGATCTTGATGTTCGAAACAAGGGTATTGATTGATAGATTTTTGGGGTATCTTGATTTGGAATCCTTTGAGTAGATCTTGGTTTTTGACAGGACGAGGGTCCCAGGGTAGAATCGTCGATAGCTTTTCCCTTTGAATTGAGATCAACTTTTTGTTTTTGGCTTCTAGTTTGTACCATGAAAAATAATTGTAGTTAAGACTTTAGAATGACTAGACTGATAGGTCAATTTCAAACATTTCCAAATGATCACTTGTTTGATAGCTTGGTAAGAGATGTTTTGATGAAAGATTTCTGAGCTTGGTACAAGGTATCATGTTTTGAGACCTAAATGTCTGCTGAATGACACTTGTAACCTAGCTAATTGGGATTGACTATTGACGAGATAACATATGGTAAGTAAGATCATTCAATAAACTAGGACGAGAGATGATGATGAGTCAAGACAACTGATCAAGAACTGAAAAGTGTTGTGACAGGGTACTATGATTAACTCAAGCCACATAGATAGGAAGCATGAATACCAAGGATCAAGGTAGTTGAATAATTTATGATGTAAGCACATATAACAATTCCCAGGTTACTAGACGAGTTGATGTTGTTACAATGTTTTTTCATACGATAATCCTAGTAATGAAAATGATAGTGTATAACAGGGATAGTTTTCCACTTGTTTTGGGTTAAATTTGGACCAAATTGCACAATCTTGAGGTGAAACTGTCAATATATGAAGGTTTTTATGTCGTTTTAGTGTCATCTTAAGGTGATTCAAACACATCAAACATAAAGGATTGAAAATCAATCACTTCCTATCCCTAGAGTCAATTTGGATTAGTAAGAAAATACATGCTCGTTGACTCAGGTACACACCCAATAGCTAATCAGAATATGAACATCACCAAGCACACAATGGCTCTAGTTATGACATCATATTAGATGACTTCAAATGATAATGGGGGAGAAATATGATGAGTGTCTTGAGGGATTTACTATCTCCCTTGCACTTGTATTATCTACTTTCAGAGGTGAACTAAGTGATTTCTACTCTATGGATTTTAGTAAGGATCTATGTTCGGTTGTATCCTTTGTGTTTGTGAAAGCATGATTGAGACATATAGTCCTACAAAGCGTCATAGCACAAGTAATCATGTATACATGATTAAGATTTAGAGGCCCTGCTTTATGTTAGATGTGGGTTGAGTATAAGCCCAAATGACATCCGACTCCTGAGGCTTTCACCCCAAAGAGTAATTTTTTTTAACATGAGTTAGAGTGGTGTGGCTTACACCTTGTTCTCACGTGGGTCATCCGGGGAGATTTTTTCCTCAATCGACAGGCCCAATCTAAAAGGTATGCATAAAGTAAAGTGGATAGCAAAGAGAAGGTCAGGATTTCTGATTCTCCCTTAAAGAGGAGAAGAGCATAATTTCCTACTTCTCTTTGTGTCTCCTAAACACGCCAAGTTTTCCCAAAATGATTGCTTGCCTAAGATAAATCAAACATGTTTTGGTTTCTGATTCTTCCTAAGGGGAACAAGAGCATAGTCCCATATTGTCCAATTTAACTCACATAAACAATACCCTAATTAAACTAGGTGCCTAAGAAACCATTTAACAAGACACGCTTTTGTTTGGTTGATGAAGTCAAGAGGCAACCTGCAAACACAAATGTTTATTAGTTTCAACAAACTTTATTTCTTTCAAGCGTCCTACAAGCACGAAAACATTATTAGTTTGTGATAAAAAGTGTGCTAGTATGAATTTGGCAAGCGATTCTTCCACTAAACATAATGCAAAAAAACACTCTGTTTCTGAAATGAAAAATTAGAGGTATGAAAAATATAATATCCAGATATGTCAATTAAAACCATATAAATACTCGTATGACAATACAGATATCCTAAAATGACAAATTAGTGACCATTGATTTTTCATACAAGCAAGTATGAAACACGGTACCATAGTAAGCGTGGTTTCATAAAAACATGAAAATAAATGAAAATTGGGGCAAAAAATAGTTTCTGCCCCACGATGGGTGCCAATTGTCTATGTGGTAAAATGTGGCGTTCAACCTGCAACACCAAAAACTCAATAAACCATTAATTCAAGGGGGTTAGTGTCAAATAAGAATCAAAATCATTACACAAACTACCCTCAAGGGTAGCTTATTGCTTCCTAGTTGAAGCGAGTTTGATTCTTAAAGGATGCTCATCAGATTAGCATGTAGAATCAGTGACTAGATGAATCCAAAATAGAAGATTTCATGAAATTAGCAAGATGCACAAAACTTGCATACTTTGCTCTAAAAAATCTTAGAAATGACATGCATGCAAAAGCAAACTAAATGCATATTAACCATGATATAAATCTAAGAATATAATTATAAGCTATCAAATGAAGCTAGAAATGAAGTTAGAATCTAAATGCAAGAAAGCTAAGCTACCATGAAAATGGAGGTAAGAACAATGATCAAAACCTAGAACAAAACTAGCATTATAACTTTACTTCTCAAATTGCCTCATGCTTGAACAAAGGGAGCTATCCCATTTATAGGAAATTATGTGAATGAATGGTCAAGGATCAACCAAGAAGGGCAGTAGAGATACAATTTCCCTTAATCCACGTGGGCTTGATCCAATTGGAATGATTTCGATTGGTCAACCTCGTGCTTATTTGGGGGAGAATGAGACAAATTTGGCAATTTCCCTATTTAATTGCCTTTATTTGAATTTTGAGTGCTCACACATGTGTGAGGATATGTGAATGGGTTCATTTAATTAAAAGGGGGTTAGGACTTTTAATTACACCCAATAGTTTAAGCAATTAATTGATTTAGGCTAGAATATTTATGTTTCAGAACTGTTACTAAACCTACATACGAATAACGACCATAATTACTGCATGCACTGCATATGAATCATTTTCACCACCAATGAGCAATCTGTAAATTATCATGGCTATTCATCTTCTCATTCTTCATTTTTTATTTCAGAATAGTTTAACAAGGGACCAAAGGAATATCATATCCACAGTGGCATCGATTGAGTAATAGATGGAAGTATCTAATCTAAGACTGATTTGGGAGTTTTTAATTTGCAATGGATTTTGATTAAAGACTAATCCCTCTAAGCCTTAGCAAACCAGTCTCTGGTATTGCACATAGAATAATTGATCGATTTGTTACAGTGTCTCATACTCATTGTAGGAGGACCACAATATAGTGACTTCCATATCAACATCTACCACGACGATTACACATATGTATTAAGGAAAGTAAATTGTGCATAGTGCAATGGTATCATAGGCCTAGGGAATCGATCTATGATAGTTGATTATTCCACATTGTGAATTCTTCATCATGACGGATCTCGGCGCGACCTTGCCTACAGGTTACGCAGCGATTGCGAAATCTAAAATAGGCAAATTTAACAATGGAATTTGACATTCAAAACAAGTCATACATTTTGTAAGCACGAAATATAGAAAATCTATTTACAAAAAAAACTCACCACTACCCTGCAAAAATTGTTTCAATGCTCTGGCAAAGGAAGAAATCAAAATGAAAAGGGTGTCTTGAATACCGAAAGGGAAAAATGATGGAAGAACGATCTACCTTCAAAATTCATCCTTCAATCCAGAAAATTATCTAGATAATATACAGTTGGGCGATAAAGAAGCGAAAAGTACAGAAACGGATTGGATAAAAGTAGAAAGAAAGAAAAAAAAATTAAAGAACTACAACATATCTACAAACAACCGCCAATATCAATCTAGAAAAATGATAAAAACCCTAATCCAGTGACAACCTCATTTACACAAATTAATCCACCAAAGGACAATGTAAATAAAATATTACAACCCATTGCTAAGGCAAAGAGGATTTTCGATTCCAAGCAAAGAAATCAAAAATAGGAATGAGAACACACAAATCACCACCAAATCTTAATTAAAGAAAAGTCAGAAACTCACAGAGATCCAGACAAAATCCCCAAGAAAAGAACAAATCCATCTCATTGGGGTAAACAGGATACGAATAAAAATGCATCTCAAGAAACAATGGCTATTCTGAGCAATGTGTATACCAGAGGCTACTGACATCATTGCAAAAGAAACATAATAATCAATTTTTGGAATGGACCTATTGTCTCCATGGAAAGAATCAAGCGATGGTTGTACGAAACCCTAAGGGAACAGGTAAGTATCACTGACCTTTGTAATAATTATATATATTTAAATTGCATCAATAGAGAGATTAGAAAGGCTTTGTTAGAAGGTTTACCAATATTTTTTGAAGGCTTTTGCTTGAATTTTTTTCCCTAGCGACTGGACTTTAATGTTAATACCTTTTTAAAAGATCATACATTAAAATGGGCAGTCATCAACAATTTTCATATGGAACTACTTCACAGTAAAATATTACATCAGATAGGTAGCTTGATAGGAGATATGATTGGATTTGAATCTTCATTCTTAGATTATTCTACTGTCAAGCTCTTGATTAGGGTTCCTCTTGAAACAAAAAACTTTAAAAACCTAAAAATAATAACAAACAATTTAATCTATAAATTCCAACCCCAACTATATAAAGGAAAGAATAAGGATATCCAGATCTATGTCAAGGAATAGATTGAGTCCAGATGTGAAACTATCTTCTTAACAGAACCAATAACTATAGATTTGAGGTATAGATTTGAGAATTTAGAACCCATGAATTGTAAAAATCATAAGGAAATGATGATGAAATTCCAAGAGAACGAGAACATAACATATGCTAGAAAAGATATAGAACAGAGTAACAAAGAGGTATTTCACGAACTAGAGGAAGGGGAGATAAGAGAAGAGCCATTGCAAAATAATCCAATTGATACAACAGTCGAGCACAAGTCTCCAAAGGATCTTAGCACAAATATAGAACTAGCCATCAAAAAAAATAAAAAGAATAAACATGCTAAATTATCAAGCGAAGTCAAGGACGAAGGAACACATAAGATAAGCACTGAAATGATGGATAGAGTTGTAAGCAACTGCTTGAATAATACGATTAATGAAAACAATACCAGGCAGTTATCAGCAGAGGAAAGCTACCAAGAGAAGAGAAAGATAGTTCAAAAAATGGAAGCAAATATGAAGTACATAAGTGACATATTACAAGATATCCACAAAGCACAAGACGAAGCTAGATAATTATTAGATTATTGGTATGAAATTGAAAGAGATCAGGAATTAGACCAAGAGAATATAATAGAAGAAGAATCTTCAGAAAGCCTAAAAGTGGTAGGAAAATAAATTTGTACAGTAGATAAGTATTCAGAAGGAAATATGGAATTAAATAAGAAAAATCCAGGGAAAGAGTCCAATGATGTTATTATAAGGGAAGAAACAGGAGAAATGGACAATTTACCTAACATATGCAAGGACCAAATACAAGTAAATGATGAAGGTATGTTGACGAAAATCAAAGACAAAGAAAAAGACATAAAGAGTATAGAATCATAGGGAATTATAGAGTTGAAGAATGTTCAAGACAACGATCCAAACTCAGTAAAAAAAATGATGGAAGAACAGAGTAACGATGATATGAGAAGGTTTAATCAAAGGGAACCTAATACAATTTTGATTCCTATAGAAGTGGAAACTATTATGAAACAAGCAATACCTGATGAACAAATGACAGAAACTACAAGTCAAGGACATGAATCAGGAAAACCAATAAACTGGGAGGAATTTGGAGTACAAGAAATGACAAACATGATACAAGATAATGAGAACATAGAATATTTACCACAGTAGAAAAATGGAGAAGATAATAGAGAAACAAACTGCAATATTAGTAAAAAGATAATACAGGAAATGATAGAAGAAAATAAAATCACAGAAGATGAATCATTAGCCTAGAGTCTGCAAAATGCATCCAGTAATAAAGAGAATTTAGGAATCATAGAAAATCAAGATAGAATTGAGCATCCTGTTTGCGGCAAATAGAGCAAGAAGAGGGGTCAGAAGTCTTTAGTTGAACTCAGAGCAACTACAAGCATCGCGGATAATCAAATTAAAATTAATGACTTACTACATTTAGAAAAGGGGAAGGTCCTTCCTAAGGATAAATGAGGCTCACCATGTGGAATGTTAAGGGCTTGAATGCCCCTAAAAAATGTGCTTGTTAACGCATAATTTTTCCCTTTTTGAATCTGACATGGTATTACTACAGGAAACTAAAATGAGTATAATAGAAGGAAATAAATTTTTAAAAAGGTTAGGTATTTGGAAATCAAAATTAGTAGAAGCAACAGGAGCTTCAGGACAATTAGCAATCCTATGGGATCCTCAAAAAGTTAATTTCAATCTCTAAATATCTCAATCAAATTGGATAGGTGGTCATATAAGTAGTTTCAAAAGTGAAATAAAATTTGTTCTAATCAATGTATACGGTCCCATTCCAACTCCTGAGAAACGAGCAGTTTGGGATGTAATAAGTAATTTCACGGCACCAAATACTGGGGCTAACTTCTTTTTGGGCAGAGATTTCAATGCCTCGTTGAACTTGAATGATAAAAAAAGGTGGTACACAAATTATTACACAGACATTGGAAGATTTCATAAGTTGGTTTACAATTAACAATCTGATGAACATTCCTACCACAAATGGAATCTTTACATGGAACAATAGAAGAACAAGTTTTTTTAATATAGCAGAAAGACTTTATAGATTTGTTTTTAAAGGAGACCTAGGTTCTTTTAATTTTCCTTTTTCATCCTCTATTCTGCCATAAGATGGATCATATCATTTTCCAGTCAAGATAAAAATTGGGGAACCTCGGAAGCCATAAAGAAATCCCTTTAAATGTGAAAAATGTGGTTCCTTAAGGGAAAATTCATGGGAAAATAGACCATACTTGGTATGAAGGAATATTCAAACGGTAAAAATGTTTTGCTTCATTTCCAAACTAAAAATGCTGAAAGAAAATATCCTAAGTTGGAATAAAGAACATTATGGAAATATATTTAAACATAAATTAGATAATGAAGACGAGATCAAAATACTTAACAAAAAAAGTGATCAAGGATGGAATGGATAATGAGAGATATTTGAGAGAAAAAGAGTTATTAGCGATACAAGAGAATATTCTAGCCAAGAAAGAAATCTTCTGGAGACAAAAGTCTCGAGAAACTTGGCTGTTAGAAGGAGACATAAATACAAAATTATTTCATAATAGTGTTGGAATTATATTAAGAATGATGTACTGAGAGGGGAGGGGTGAATCAGTACCTCTAAAACTTTTCTTGGTTAGCCCATTAAAACCCTTAGTCATCAGTTTGTAATTTATCTTATCTAACTGTTCATCTTTCTTTATGTATATGCAATCATAATATAAGTTCTTTAATATGTAACCATACAAGAAACATTCATGTAAATAGATAACACATGACACAAGATATGATATCGCAGAAAAATCCTGTTAGGAAGTAAAAATTGTGGTGGGGATTGTTACCCACAAGACTTCACTATCTTTAGATAAGAAGGGGCCGGTTAAGGCTTACAATTGGTCACTTCTGATGACTTACCCTGTTAGGAATATTACAGTGGAGACCTGTTAAGATCTACTTCATTTGAAGCTTTAGCAACACTGTTAAGTGTGCACTCTATTAAGAGATTTGTAAAGAACTGTTAAGTCCACCTTCTACAAAAGGATTTTAGATTTGATGCACTTGTTAGAATGCAACTACATAAGTCTTTGATCTGATGATGTATGCAATCTCTAATTGTTGATAACAGATCCAATAAAGCTTCCTATGTATGAGTAATCATCTTTTCATGATTGAATAATACCTTTGTCTACATGTCGGTAGCCTTTGTGTGTTCTTGATAGCTGGTGTGATCTGTTTCTGAACTTTGCATGAATTCTACCTTCTTCTCCTTAGATGCTCTTCGTGGCTATCAACAACAATGAATTCATAATTCACAATTGATTGAACATCTATTTATACTAGATTTTAGCTCTATTCTTGATTCACACTTCGCAAGTTAACTCTAGATCCAAGGTTTACAACTTGACCTTGATCTTTAGTTAGATATGTTTTAGATCCGTTAGGATGCTTTAAAACATTTACATTATGCTTGCTTTCCCCTCAAGTAATGATTTAAAACAAATCAAAACTCTAAAAATAGAATTACAATGCTTTATCTGATGTGTAAAACTCAGATCCACTATTTGCGGGTTCTCTAACTGACTGTCGGTTCTGATGGTCGGGCTTCTCTGTCAGTCTGTTGGTTTTCTTTTCCGTCAGTGTTCCTTTCTTAAACTGTTCGTCAGTTATGCCTTTTCTGCTCCGTCAGTTTTGTATTGTCGGTGATGATTCTTGTGTTATGTCATTGATCTGTCGGTGATGTCCTTTTTACTTCATCGGTACAACACTTGTTAGTGTTCGTTGGTCAATTCCATACTTAGCACTTTTACCTCATGACTTTTTATTCTATCGGGTATGCTTGCTGTCTGTCGGTTATGCTTGTTGTCCACCAGTTATGCTTGTACCGATGATCTCTATCAATGTTTTTCACTAAATGTACTAATGGCAAAACTTAATGTCATCAATCTCCCCCTTTGACATTAGTATCAAAAACATGATATGTGCAACATACTGAATGTATTAGTATGTACACTTGTGTATACTTCTTCCTTCATCATTTGAATGACTCCCCTATGTATATGCCAGTAAGTGTAAGTATATATACCTTTCCTTATGTACTTTTTTGCCTTTTTTTATATATTGTACATAACTATCTTTAAAATATCTGTTCCTTCTGTACATACAATATACATAAATTTCTATTCCTCCTTTTGTGATAATAAAGGCAAAGGTACATACATCTTGTCAAAAAGGTAGGAATGTGAGGATTTGATCTCCTCTATCATCTTTTCCCATTTATCCTTCAGCATTTCTAGAGCCATGTGCTCAAGTGATATCCTTACGTGTATATCATAGATGTTGTCTACTACAGACATCTCTGAGGTTGCAATTAAGTTTTTTGGCTTCAGAAATATGTTGTTGTAGAATAGTAAGATTAGGCAAGATGTGTGCCTGTAGGTCGGTAATCTCACCTCTTAATTGTGTTCCAGCATCCCATATTTCTTACCTTAGCCTGTTAGCCTCAATGACCTTGTCATGATGCACCTTGATATTGGCTGCATTTGAGGTTAGGCTTTGTGCACTCGCTGTGACATTAGAATCTATTTCTGCTAACTTGTCACTATTTTCTTTTGTAAACTTTTCAAGTGTGTACATCTTTTGAACTAAGGTAATTCCCTCAGAAATCATTGGCTCTAATTGATCAGTTAGTTTAGAGAGCTTTGCCTTGTTCACTGCCACTTCTTGGCTAATCTTATCAATTAACTTGTATACTTTTTCTCTGCTTGTTCTTTCATTGCTTGTTCTGCATCTACATTCTGGTCTGTGAT
Organism: Thuja plicata; assembly: GCA_018584345.1. NCBI lineage: Eukaryota > Viridiplantae > Streptophyta > Pinopsida > Cupressales > Cupressaceae > Thuja > Thuja plicata. The sequence continues at coordinate 73,931 of MU224668.1, forward strand.
GGCATCAATAAGAACAACTATTTGCTCCTTAACTGTAGCATTTTGTTCAAGTTTCACCTCAGGAACAAGTTGTTGAAGAATGTCTCTTTCCTTGTCAAGTGCCATTTTTTCCCTGTGTTCCTGTATCATTTTCTTCTAAATGGATTTTCTTTGACATAGCACTCCAAACTCTTGAAGTTTATCTGTATCCAAAGTAGTAATATCCTAGTTTGGTACTTCTATTACTTCATCCATTGTGACAGCCAAAATATCTTTCTTCAATAGTTTCCTCTTCTTCTTCTTTGGTTGGGTGGAAGATTGATGTACTACCATTTTTAAATGTTGAGATTGGGTTGACTTGGTAAGTGGGGGTCGAGAAGATGAAGCGTCATGTTGTTTCTGTTCTGAGTCCACCGGCTGGTTTTGTGAAGACGTCTCCTCATTGACCTTAGGTGTATCAACAGATATATTTTATTTTTGTTTTGTGCCTTCATCCTACTTGACTTATTCACTCTTATATTTTTCTTCACCCTTTCTCAATGTATACTCAGTTTTGTTATCTGCTTCTTTGTTTTGTTCATTAGACACTTCTTGCTGAGTGTCGATTGCATATTTCATTTCTGTATTTGTATCCTTTTGAGTATTGGATGCATATTTGTTTTCATCATTACCCATGTCCTTTGGTATATCATCATCTTTCTTAGATGATTTGTCCTGGCTTGATTGAATATCAATAGCATCGATTAATATATTCATGTTTGTCGATGTGTTGACTGTTACAGTGTCAATAGTTGAATCCTGTCCATCGATATTGCCTTGTGCAATATTTATGTCTTCATCTTTTTGTACTTCTACTGTAGAGTCTTTTCCTATAGTGTCATTGACAATGTTGTCTAACCATGATTCATCATTTATATCATCAACTAAGTTACCTTTTATTGTTAACTCTTCTTTGGTAACTTCTTCATCCTCTAAACTGATGTGAATTGGACTTGCTGGTATTTGGTTTTATGCTTCAATTTTTCATTCTTTTCTCTTAGCTCACCAATAGACTGTATTATTTTAATGATTTTTGTATTTAGTCTATTTTCTTCTTGACTCATAAGAATAATCTGGTTGGTAACCTCATGGTGATGCTCAGTAAGTCTTTGAATCTCTAATTCTTTCTCTTATAGCTTCTCTGTTATTTTTCTCCTATCATCAATGGCTAGTGTTCTTTCATTTTCAACTTTTCTTGCATCATTCATGACATCAATCATTTCCACCATTTGAGTTTCTTGACCGATTTGCAGCATCTTGATTTGCTCTGTCAGATGTAGATTGACTTCTTGTAAACTTGTGATTTCTTCTACTGATGTGTCTGAATCTTTGCTTGTTAATGATTCTGTTGTATCAAAGTAATCTTTCATTTCTGATTCTTTGTAGTCCTTCTCATTCAGCCTAGTTTCCATAATATTTATTTCATCAAGAAGTTTTCTTAAGTTGATTCTTGCCTCTTTATACTGCTCATAGTTTATCTGCATTTGTAACTGGTCATTCTCAATAGTCATGTCCAGTCTGTACTTTTCCATTGCTCTGATCTTTTCTCTTAAGTCTTTAAGATTTTCAAGAAAGAGACTTAGCTCTGATACCAATTGTTGGAATTATATTAAGAATGATGTACTGAGAGGGGAGGGGTGAATCAGTACCTCTAAAACTTTTCTTGGTTAGCCCATTAACCCTTAGTCATCAGTTTGTAATTTATCTTATCTAACTGTTCATCTTTCTTTATGTATATGCAATCATAATATAAGTTCTTTAATATGTAACCATACAAGAAACATT
>MU224668.1:75994-110336 GCA_018584345.1 Thuja plicata
CACTCTGTTAAGAGATTTGTAAAGAAATGTTAAGTCCACCTTCTACAAAAGGATTTTAGATGTGATGCACTTGTTAGAATGCAACTACATAAGTCTTTGATCTGATGATGTATGCAATCTCTAATTGCTGATAACAGATCCAATAAAGATTCATATGTATGAGTAATCATCTTTTCATGATTGAATAATACCTTTGTCTGCACGTTGGTAGCCTCTGTGTGTTCTTGATAACTGGTGTGATATGTTTCTGAACTTTGCATGAATTATGCCTTCTGCTCCTTAGATGCTCTTCGTGGCTATCAACAATAATGAATTCATAATTCACAATTGATTGAACATCTATTTATACTAGATTTTAGCTCTATTCTTGATTCACGCTTTGCAAGTTAACTCTAGATCCAAGGTTTACAACTTGACCTTGATCTTTAGTTAGATATGTTTTAGATCCGTTAGGATGCTTTAAAACGTTTACATTATGCTTGCTTGATCCTCAAGTAATGATTTAAAACAAATTAAAACTCTAAAAATAGAATTACAATGCTTTATCTAACATGTGAAACTTAGATCCACTATTTGCGGGTTCTCTAAGTGACTGTTGGTTCTGATGGTCAGGCTTCTCTGTCAGTCTATCAGTTTTCTTTTTCGTCGGTGTTCCTTTCTTGAATTGTTTGTCAGGTATGCCTTTTCTGCTCCATCAGTTTTGTATTGTCGGTGATGATTCTTGTGTTATGTCATTGATCTGTCGGTGATGTCCTTTTTACTTCGTCGGTACAACACTTGTTAGTGTTTGTCGGTCAATTCCATACTTAGCACTTTTACCTCGTGACTTTTAGTTATGTCGGGTATGCTTGTTGTCTGTCGGTTATGCTTGTATCGATGATCTCTGTCAATGTTTTTAACTAAGTGTACTAATGGAAAAAATTAATGTCATCAAATAGCACCATTAAAAATAGAAATATCAATAGAATATTGAAAATAAAAACCCATGAAGGAGTAGAAACTGAAGATCCAAGTAAAGTAGCCGAAACTTTTGTAGATTGTTTTAAAGAATGCCTGAATAATTTTGAGTCGTCAAATTTGACAACTGAGACTAAAATGTTAAACAATATACCCAAGTTAATAACAACAGAAGATAATAAAATCCTTAATAAGAAGTTCACAATAGAATAAATTAAAGTAGTGTTTCAATTAAATCCTAATAAATCACTAGGCCCAAATGGGTTTCAGGCCTTTTTCTTTAAAAAATGTTGGCACATTATAGGACATGATCTATGGGAAGCAGTCAAGGCAACCAGAAACTCTGGATCATTGCTAGTTGAGATCAATAATACTTTCCTAGAATCAATACCTAAGAAGATTGGCCTTGAGAATCCCAGAGATTTTAGGCCAATTACTTCATGTAATACCATTTACAAGATTTTATCCAAAGCATTGGCTAACATACTAAAAAAAGTTTTACCAAAACTAATTTCAGAAGAACAAACATGATTTGTCCCTGACAGATCCGTATTTAATGGAATCATCATCATTCAGGGCCTAATATACTCAACACAAAACAATAAAGATTCATGTATGCTTATGAAGCTAGATATTCAAAAGGCCTATGATAAAGTGGATTGGAGATTCCTATGTAAAGTGCTAGAGGCCTTTGCTTTCTCTCACTAGTGGATTTATCTGATCTACAATTGTATATCTACCCAAAAAAAATTGCTCATTAACGAGACCCCGGAAGGTTTCTTCAGTAGTTCCAGAGGGATTAGACAAGTATATCCAATCTCCTCATTTCTATTCATCATCATGGTAGAAGCTTTCGGTAGAGAAATTAAAAAGTTCAAACAAATGGAAAAATCAAGGGAATTCAAGTTACAGATGGAATTCCCAATATATCACATCAACAATTCACTGATGACACAATACTTCCTGGAGAAAGCTCAATGGAAGAAGCCTGAAACTTTAAGAAAATCATTAAAACATATTCTGAAGCTTTAGGACAACAGGTTAACGCAACCAAACCAGAAATATTTTTTTCTAAACACCCCTCCTAACATATAACAAGCAATATGAAATCTCATGGGATACAACAAAGACACCTTCCCTTGTAAATATCTTGGGATCTACTTAGAAAAAGGCCAAAGGGGTAACAAATTTTGGGATTATATTTCTAAGAAGTTGGAAAAAAAATGGGTAGTTGGAAAGGCAAATGGCTAACTAAGACTGGAAGAGCTACAATGATCAAAGAAATTCTATCATCCATCCCTACATATCAAATATCGTGTTTACCTCTCCCCAAGGGGGTCAAGCAGAAAAAAGATAGCAAACTATTTTTTTTTTTGGCAAGGAACGGATGAAAATAGGAAACAAGCCATGATTAGTTAGGATAAGATTTGCAGACCTAAGGAATATGGAGGAGTAGGAATTAAATATTGTAGCTAGCAAAATGACGCATCAGGAGCCAAACTTATTTGGAGAATGTATCATGAACACAATAGTAAATGGGAAAAAATGTTATATCTCAAATATTTAAATAAATTAAATCCTATATCATTATTTAGAACCAAAAACCCACCGAAAAGTTCTAGTAACTGAAATTTTATGATTAATTGGAAACCTATAATCACTAACAACTTAATATGGTATATTGGATTACAATGGGATGCCCTTTTTTGGGAAGACTCTTGGGATGGACACCAATCCCCAGACAGACTTAATTTACCAAAAATAATTAAAAATATACTAACTAACCTACGGGGAAAGAGAAGTAATGATTATAAGCATAAAATAAATGAAGAATGGCAGTGGAAATCGGTAGAGGATACACCCTTATGACAACAAGAAAAGATAATGTTTAATAAAATCTTGAAGGAAAAGCAAATTAATCATAATGCAATGAATGATAGAGTAATCTGGGGTGCATCCAAGAATGGTAAATATAATGTTAAAAATGGGTATGAAATGGTGATTAATTATCAACAATGGGATAAGATAGATATCCCTTTGAATATTTGTAGGGATTCAGCATGCCTACTCAAATTTGGCATCTTCCTATGGGAAACAATGCAAAAATGAATTCTTACTAGTGACTAGTTTACCAAAATAGGGTTTGAAGGACCTTCTAGGTGTCCTTTATGTGAGTGCAATTCAGAAATAGTAGATCATTTGTTGTTTAAGTGTCCATTTGCAAATAAATGTTGGAACTTGATATGAAACAGATTAAATTGGAGTACTGTAATGCCCAAAAACCTGTTAAACATTTTGTGAAACTGGCCTAAAGAAAAATCAAAAGGAATCTATGATAAATTGTGGAAAATATCACTGTTAATACTCCTCTGGGAAATCTGGAAAGAAAGGAATAGAAGGATATTGTGCAATGAAAGTATGGAAACCCCAATCTTTCTTAATAAGGTTGAAGCTTGCATATCTAAATTAATGAATATCCACCTCTGAAACTCAATTAAGGAGGAAGGTTCATTTTCATTATGGGATGCAGATATGAAAAAAAACTGGTTTAATATGATCAATCCACCTCAACTATATAAGAGATCTAGTAAGAAAGCTAGAATGAAATTTGAATGGAAACCACCCCCAGTGGTTGGGCTAAGCTCAATTTTGATGGAGCTTCATGAGGTAATCCAAGTTGGGAAAATCTAGGATGTGTCATACACCTTGATGATGGCTCCCAATTAGCTGAACTGGCTAAGCCATTAGGAATCATGTCTAATAATTTGGTAGAATTAGAAGAAGTAACAAAAGGTCTAAAGTCATGTGTTGAATTATGCATCCTTAAATTAATCATAGAGGGTGACTCTCAGATTACCCTAAATGCACTCAAGAAAAGGGAAACTCAAAATTTGAAACTTAATTCAAAGCTTGAACATGCAATAGTATAGTTGGATAAATTGGATGAAGTAATCATCAAACATATATACCGGGAAGGAAACAAAAAAGATGATGAATTAGCGAATAAAGGGGTGGATGGACATATAATTTTAATTATAAATTAAAAAAACCTAGATTCAAAATAACTAAAACCATTTGTATTGTTGGAAATATGTTGAGTCAATGTGACTGAGAGGGGGCGGGGGGTGAATCAGGAACCAATAAAACTTAATCTTTTTAATCCAATATTAGAGTATCTAATTTGATTGCAAGCATGAAATGAAAAGAAATAAAACATCCACAATAGTTGACACAATATTTGGTTACCCATAAACCTTCCAAATAGAAATTAAAACTGGGGTGGGGATGGTACCCACAATATTTATTACTGCAGTATAAATTTAACTTGTTAAAGCTTACAATTGACCACTTATTATGGCTTGCCCTGTTAGGAGCAATAAGGACTGTTAGGTCCACCTTGTGAAAGGATTTGATACAATACAATCAAGTAATGCAACTCTATTAGGATATTTATAAAGGACTGTTAGGTCCACCTTGTTAGAAGATTTTGCTGATGCACTTGTTAGGATGAACTAGTAGACGATCTTCAATGCAAATCTAATTTGTTGAATAAGATCCAATGAATATAAACAAATCACCTGACTGTGATGAATGAGTCTCTATTGTTCCTTATACCATTGTAGCCTCTTAAACAAACTGCTTCTTCATATTCGTATACATGATCTTACACCTCTATTATGTCACACTTTGGATAAACAAGATACTTTATATTTATACCTTATCCAAACCAAATATAACTCTAACTTGGCTTCTATAAGATAAATAATCATTTAACAATATAAGCTAGGTCGGCCCAAGACTGTCACTCGGGTCCAGTAATTCATTCTGGCAATACACTGGCACTCGGGTGCTATGTTGTCACTCGGGAAACATACTGTTCTTTGACACTCAGGCTACTCTGTGTACTCGGGCTACTCTGATCACTTGGGTAATACTGATTACCACTATCTACTCAGTCGATACTGCCACTACTCGGGTTACATAGTAACTGCTTGGGTTACACTGCTGGCTCGGTCAACACTGTGATGACTAAGTGTTTTGGCACTAATTGACAATATGTATTTCCATAAGGTCATCAATATCCCGCTTTGGCATTAGTGACCAAAAAAACTTATCATGTTCAAAAACTGCTCAGAGTCAAAACTTCCCCTTACCATATGCTCGGTTTTTGACACTATCTCTATGACTCAGTTACAATTGACTTTCTCTTTTTTTTTTCAAAATGATTTTTGTAACACTTACATACATCACTTCTCTTCTAGTCTTCTGTACATGTATCATCTTTCCTATATCTTATTTCCCCCTTGTTTTTGACACAAATGCCAAAATATATCTATATGGTAAACCAAAATAGGATAGGAAATCACTATGTACCTTTAAAATCTAAGACAAAGTATTATCCCAATTATCTTGCAACACTTTCAGGATGTGTAACTCTATTTGTAACTCAGCTGATAGCTCCATCATAGTTTCTGCAAATGAAAAATTGTTGTCATGAATGAGAGTCTTAGCATGAGCTATATGCTTCTGCATTACATCCATGTGTGGAAGGAGTTGGATCTACATGGTTGTGAGAGATTCTCTTGTCCTTTCTTCTTCCCTCAAAAATTCAGCCCGCATGTCTGTCAGATACTTAATTTTCAAAAAATGAGTTGAGCTTGAGCTCGGGTTAAGTGCCAACTGATTTGCACTTTCCTTTAGATTTGTATCAACCTTTGTCAGCTTTGTCTTGATTTCCATTATGAAATTTTAAGTATCACTAAGATTTATAAATAATGAAGAAACATTATTTATTATAATCTCTAGAGAACTAATGAGACAATTTAGCTTGACTTGGTTAATTGCAATCTTGCTTGCAACATTCTCTAAGACTTTGTTCTCAAACTTTCTTTCTGCCTTCTGCAGTAGTTTCTCTTGACCATTTAAATATTTATTAAACTTGTGAACTATGTCTACAAGTTGGTCCATAATTGAATCACTCTCATTTACTTCTACTTCTAGTGCATCTAGGAATATACCTTTGATGTCTTCTAGCACTCTGTTCCTCTTCTTCTCTGCTTGGAGCTTCTATTGTGTGGCTCTTTTCTTCTATAGCTCCCCTAGTGTGTCCATTTTCTCTACTGATAGATTGGATAGATCCCAATTTGGAATCACAATGTCTTTCTCAAGATCTATATCATCATTGATTGATTCTTTTCCTTTTCCACTATCTTTAGGATTGGGTGAAGGAACAATTTCCTTACCTTTTCCACTGTCATCTACTTCCTTTCCTTCCTCTGTTTTCTCCCTTGTATTCAGTTGGAATAGTTCATTGACAATTTGTTGCACCAACTGTAGGGTTTGAATCAAATGTAGCATCTGTTCTCACTGAAGGAATGTCCACAGTTACCTTCTGTGACTCGGTTAGGCTTGGCCATGTAGTAGGTGGAGCCTGGTGCTCGGTTCCTACTAGTCCTAATGTTGATTCAGTAGATTTGTCTTTACTCGGAGATAGGATGACATGAACTGGTGATTGTGGTAGAGATACCATTACCTCTACTGCTATCTACTCTTCATTGGATGCTTCAATGGATTCCACCTCAGGTAATTTTGCATCATTAGTCTTTTGTTTTTTACTCGGTACTTCAATCTTGTCTTCTTCTTTTATTTCTAAGACTGTCTTCGATATGCTTGTAGTTTCCTGTACCACATCCTCTATATTCTTATTCAATACCTGAAAGGTTATGAACCTTGGAGTGTGATTTCTTTCATACCTGGTCATTGCCTCTTTCACCTCTTTGTTTGTCATGGTAGGCATAATTTGCCTCAATATCTATTCTCTGATGTCTTTTTTCTATTCGGACAACATTGCTCCAGGGGATAGATACTACATTGAATAGGTCTTCACGCATATGACTCTTCAGCTCAGATGGATCATACTTCCATCTAGTCATCTTCTCCACAACTGCTTCCTCAATTTGCTTATGTTCATCCTTCGTTCTGGAAGCATAATTGAGAGATTTCAGAGAACTCATTCAACTACCTTCTCTTAAGTCTTCAATTTTCTTCTCAAAGGTAAGTGGGGGCTTCTTGAATGTGATTTCCTCTTCTTCATCTTCCTTAGGTAATATGAGCTTCCTTCTTGATCTCCTTGTTTTTTTGGTAGTGAGGATAGATGTAAGGGCCTTAGGTGTTCTCTTGAGAGCTAGCCTCTTTTTCTTCTTAGGAGGATCTACTTCTACCTCTTCCTCTTCCTTTTCAGATATATAATCTTCTATCTTGATTTCATCTCCTTGGATTACTGAGATAGAAGGAGAAGACTTTCCATACTTCTTTCCAAACTATTCCATCCTTTTCTTTCCTCTTTTCAAAATTTTAGGAATCTCAATCTCTATTGAAATCATTCTTTTGGCTTCTTCATATGTACCAAAGTAAGGTGCTTTGGGGTCAACAGGCTCATTCACAAGAGCTTCAATTATGTTCTTAGCCTCATCTATGTTAACCTCATATGCAAGAGGTTTCACCCATTCTACCCTAGGTCTGACTGCCTGAATATACACTTTATCACAATCAACTAAGAAACACACATCATCCTTATGGTCTTCAACCAATTGTTTAGGAATTATATACCTTTTTTGCATCTTTTGTCTGAATTAGTAAAAATATGCATCCATGGTGCTCTCAAAATTGTCTCCTAACTCATCTATAAACTCATTTATCTAATATATAATTGGTCTATCCTTCTTCCAAACAACTGTGTCTTTGGAAGGGAAAAACTTATGAATGCAAGAGAAGATGCAAACCAGAAGTGAACCAAACTTGCATGGATTGGTCTTTGATGCCCGGATGCTCTCCATGTTCTTTCTCAATTGAATGAGCAGCAACTCGGAAAGGTCAAATGAGAGGTTGTTATTGACCACCTTGCACACCAATTCCACAGCCTCACATGGGACATTGTTAGGTCTACTAGAGCTTTAGACTTTGTGAGAAAAAACATGAATCCTGAATTTCAATTCCATGTCAGTTGCTCCATTAAGTCTCATGCCTCTGTCATCCCACTTGGCAAGAGTCTTCTCAACTAGGGCATCCTGGGGTAGGGTTTTAGTAGCTTTGGAATTGTCCAACATAGGATACCTAGTGACACAGTGTATCATTGTCTTTGTGATCTTCACAGGTTGCTCCAGCCATAGCTGCATGTCGTGAACATGGCTCAAAATGAACCTAATCCACTTAACCTGGAAATTTTGTGGCATGTGCATGATGTGAGTCAAACCCTTGACTTCTATATGTTTATGCTTTGGATTCAGACTTCCAACATCACAGAGTTTATCATAAGCACTCTTCATCTCCAATGTTCGAAGTTGTTGAATTTTTCAATGATAGAAGGCTCAGATTTCATTGATCAATAATACCCTAGGAGGAACCAAGGAATGAGCTCCCATCGGGTCTATCTCCTCTGTAACCGCTAGATAAAGCTTAAAATTAGGAGGATGGCGGATTGCATTCTTGACCAACATCTTGGATCCCTTCTTAACTTTGTTGCTAGATGTGGATGTCATTATGCTTAGAGGCTTGATAAAACTTTGCAACTAAGAACTTTTGAATACAAATTCGCTCAGATACGCTTAAGGAACTGTATCACTCTACAAACTGAAAGCTTTGTAAATAATAACACTTACAATTCATCTTTTATAAGATATTTTACCATTGATTTTTCATTAAATTCTCTGTACATGGTAGTTGGCATAGCTCAGAATGAATCTCGGTGAACACTAACTTCAATATCCTCAAAACTATACAACCCGACTTAACTCAGTTAAGCCTTTGCAACTCGGGTGTTACTAAGATGTTTACTTGGTTAAAACTATAATATGTCCTAGTGCATCAATATGCTGATTTGGACTTACTATCATGTCTGGAACTGATGTAGGATGCCTTGTATGCACAGTTCCAGTAGTCTCCTTGCATGTTTATTCGGAGATGGTAGATCCACCCAATTCACTCCTTTGGGTGCCATTCGATCCTTCATTGTTTTGATCTGAACTTTCAGGAGATTTCCTTACCCACTGTTGATTCATCTGAGTTTTGATTTCAGAAACCTTTGCTTTGCCTTTCTCAAAACTAGTATCCACTTTCTCTATGTTCATGCAATTCTTGCTTAGATGACCGAGTTTTTTACATACATAACATCTCTTAGTAGGATTTCTTTTTCTGAGATGATTCTTTACATAATTTGCACCAATATGCCCATATTCACCACAGTGACAACATCTGCTCCATGTGTTGTAATCCGAACCAAAAATTGCTTTAGCTAGTTGTTCAGCAGGGTTCCATTTCTTAGTTATGCATTCAGAGGATTTGTGACCTTGTTTTTTACAATTGAAACATTTTCCTTCAAACTTAGGTTTCTCAGTGCATTCACCTGTCCTATGTCCATGTTTGTTGCATCTGTAGCATTTACCATTAAAATTTTATTTTCCATTGCTCCAACACTTGTTTGTTGTGTGCCCTAATTTTCTACAATGATTACAAGTAGGTCTACTATTCTTTTGAGTACCTTGTTGTGAGGATTCACCTTGTTCAGTATAACCTAATCCAGTTTGTCCATGATGTCTGAGTTGAGTTTGCTCTATCAAGTACTAATACATGCTTCCTTGTGAATTCATCATACTCTCATTGATCTATTTTTCAATATTGAGATCATTCTGCAGTCTTTCATTCTTTTTTCTCAGATTGATAACTTCTTGATTTACATTATTGAGTTGATTTATCATATCTGCTTGCTGGAGTGACAAATGATGGATTTCTTTTTCTTTTTCCTCTAATCTTGTACTCAACAATATTTTATCTTCTTGTACCATTTCTTTGTCATTTTCTGCTTGAATCTTTTGTTCTATGACTTCACATATTCTAACTGAATGAATTTATTGTTCTCTTTTCAATTTTCTGACTTCTTCATGTAAGTTGAGATTATTTGCAAGTAGGTCTTCAATTGTTGCATCTGCTTCTTCTGAACTTCTTTCTTTGCATAAGTCATCAATTCTTTCTTCTATGTAACTTTTTTCATTCATATGTACTGCTAAATCTTTTCTTCTTTTCAGGGAAAGAGAAAGTTGCTCCTTGATTTTCTTGATCTAATCCATGGCCACTTGTGGATCTATCTTTTCATTTTCAATGGCTTTCTACAGTCTGTATATTTCCATTCCCTCTGATCTTTGCTCAAGCTTTTAAACTTCTGTAAAGAGAACCTTATAGCTCTAATACCAATTGTTGGAAATATGTTGAGTCAATGTGACTGAGGAGGAGGGGGGGTGAATCAGGAACCAATAAAACTTAATCCTTTTAATCCAATATTAGATTATCTAATCTAATTGCAAGAATGAAATGAAAATCAATAAAACATCCACAATAGTTGACACAATATTTGGTTACCCAGAAACCTTCCAAATAGAAAGTAAAAATGGGGTGGGGATGGTACCCACAAGATTTATTAATACAGTATAAATTTATCTTGTTAAAGCTTACAATTGACCACTTCTGATGGCCTACCCTGTTAGGAGCAATAAGGACTGTTAGGTCCACCTTGTGAAAGGATTTGATACAATACAATCATGTAATGCAACTCTGTTAAGAGATTTATAAAGGACTGTTAGGTCCACCTTGTTAGAAGCTTTTGCTGATGCACTTGTTAGGATGAACCAGTAGATGATCTTCAATGCAAATCTGATTTTTTGAATAAGATCCAATGAATATGAATAAATCACCTGACTGTGATGAATGAGTCTTTGTTGTTCCTTATACTGTTGTAGCCTCTTAAACAAACTGCTTCTTCATATTCGTATACATGCTCTTACACATCTATTCTGTCACACTTTGGATAAACAAGATACTTTATATTTATACCTTATCCAAACCAAATACAATTGTAAGTCGGCTTCCATAAGATAAATAAAAATTTAACAATATAAGCTAGGTCGGCCCAAGACTGTCACTCGGGTCCAGTAATTCATTCTGGCAATACACTGGCACTTGGGTGTTATGTTGTCACTCGGGAAACATACTGTTCTCTGGCACTCAGGCTACTCTATGTACTGGGACTACTCTGATCACTCGGGTAATACTAATTACCACTATCTGCTTGTTTGACACTGCCACTACTCGGGTTACATAGTAACTGCTCGGGTTACACTACTGGCTCGTTCAACACTGTGATGACTAAGTGTTTTGGCACTAATTGACAATATGTCTTTCCATAAGGTCATCATGTATGAGTTCCAAATTTGTAGATTACCTACTATCATTTAAACAAGGAGATTGGAATCCTTTTCATCAATCTGAATAGGTATGTATCAAATAAATTAAAGAGATAATATAAATAAATTCTAGATATCGACTAGAATATCATCAAAACATAATAGAGTAGAGCAGTATATAAGAATATTTTCTAACATTCTATCAGGGGTGAAGGTAATAAATAAGTAGGAGGGTTTCCAAGGAACCGGTAAGTGGTCTTGACAAGTAGCAAAAAGTAAAGTGGTTCATTTCGATAATTAAAAATAGTACCCATTATATTAAATATTAAATAAGGACCAATAATGTAAATAATGCACATTTCTTGACACGCTCCAATAGAGTATTAATGTAGGACAATCATTTCCATAACACGCGAATAAATAAGTGATTGCTTTCAAACTCTTCAGCCCAAACAAATAAACAAGACTCAATCCGTAAAACAGATAATTAAGGAGATTTAATATTAGGTTTAATATTAATTAAATATGTGTATTCAAAAAAGGGATTATACTAACAACATTATTAATTTGGATTATAAGGTAAAATGTCTATTTAAGAATGTTTGGATTACTTATGTTGGTAACTTTCATATTCCTCGCAAATAATATTAGCAGTAGTATCTACCTTACATAAATTAGGATTTTGGTTAGCATAATATAATGGTTCATCTCAATAAAATTCAATGTAATATCTTTTCAAAAGAAACTAACAATGATCTTGGTCAAGAAGTAGTGTTGTAGGTTTCATATGGTTCGAAAGAAGAGCATCGACAAGAGAAGGGAAGATGAAACTATCAATGACTAAAAGAGGAAATCTTCGAGATGTAAAATATAAATAATGTAAAAATGAGGGAATATCCTCATATGCTAAAACCTTTGTAAATAGGAGAATGTCCATGTATCTAAAACTTATGTAAACTTATGAGTGGACATGAAATGTCCCCGAGCTAGACTAGAGGTTTTCTTTACTCTGTTCTTTCCTTCCAGTGCTTGTTTTGAATGGAGGAAATTGTAAAAATTATTAAAAATAATAAAAACTATCAGGGCTTAGGCCTTTTACCGAGCAAAAAAAATATTAAGTGATTTAGGCTTTGATTAACAATTTGATTCAACGAGTCATGTTTAATTATGCAAGTAAGTTTGATTAAATGCTCCCATAATTAGGGTCTAGCGATAAATGTCTTTGATTTAGGGTTTCTTAAGATGAATTACTCAAAATGGGGCCATAGGTTTGCTAGACCAATTTTAGGTGATTACAATCCTCTTCGAAAGCAAAAAATAACTTGCAAATTTGTCAATAAAAGAACATATCAGGAAGGAGGACACCTAGAAAATGAATTGTGCAACCTTCTTCACCAAATCTCATTTAATTTGCTCACAAAACCTCCTTCACAAAACTTTCCAATATTTTCTCAACCATAAAACATTCAACCACAATAACTCTCAAAATATCCCATTTTTATGTCGCCATCAAACATTCATTCATAATTGCAATGATGCTTTATGCTCGTGCCCTAGCTCGGATTGTGTCCCAACTCATTTGAGCTTCAGTATAAATAAAACGATAATAACAATGTGTTTCAAGTTACAAGTGATTACATGTCGATAGTAATGGCATGTCATTTCACGCTTCAAATCTCATAAATGTCGATACCACAACCTTGGTACCACTCAATGCTAAGTGTTGTTTTAAAACAATATTACAAATGTAAAGTCTTTTAATCACCTAGGCAAAGCCAACCAAAAGGCTTACCTATCACCAATAAATATTACCCTTTCTTAATTTCAAAGTCTTATGACATGAAGTCACTCAAAGTGACCAAGAAATGTTTCACTTGCAATTTCACTTGAAGATCATAATGAATAGTAAACTGAGTTCATAATTGTTGCCCCAACAATATCTATATAAACAAGGTATTTCTGCAATATGCACAAGCTAATTGTTATACATCAATTTGTAAATCAGAAACTTATTAGCATGTATCAAATTATGTTCCATATATCAAACTGGTCATAATGGATCACTATACTAAATGTATCAAACTTTGAAACAATGGAATCAAACAGACTGATCACTGCCCAAGTACTCAAAACTCTCAAATGCCACTGATAAATCAAGTTGTCAATCAAGTGCTTTATGTAATCAAGTGATCAAATCAAATTCCAAGTAATCAATGTTGAGTACTTTCATGAGTAGTGCATGGCAAGTTAGTGTTTGGGCATCAAGGACAACACAAGGGTAAAAGAAACACAACCACCTTGTTAGGCTGTTGGTTTTAATAAAAAAAAAATATTACATAAAAATAAATTGATTGCACTTTTACAATTACAACTAACTACAAGAAATCGACATTGTTATCACAATTTTTTTTCCAATATTTTAAAATTAAACTTCAACAATCTTTAGTTAAAACATTTATAGAAATAGCTATAAACTAGCACTCAAAAGGTTGCATGACAAGAGATCTAAAGAGATTTCATAAAAATAGCTTCACAAAAACACATCTAACTAAAATTAAAAATCATTGAAAATAGTACAAACTATTAATAGTGTTGGAAAATATTTAACTTTTCAAAGTTTCTCTTGAAAATGGTAAGTGGACGAGTTTCAGCTCAAGCTAAATGACACTAACTATTTTTACTTGAGCTTAAAATAGTGAGTCTAAATAGGTAATTCCAAAAATTCTAAGAGTCTTTTACTTTATCTAATAATCGTGGATCCTCTGAAGACCCTTTACAATTTTGACTATTTTTTCAAGAATTATATCTAAAAATTGTCTTTAAAAAAAACTCTAGGCGTGTTTTTTTTAATAGGCCTTAAATCCTTTAACAAGAACTCTTGGGAAAGATAAAAACCTCTATTGAAAATTTGTTGAGAACAATATCTTTTATACATGATCTGATTGGGCTAAAAATGAAAAATCTAAATAGGTGGTTTTGGAGGATATTTTTTTACTTTCTTTCGATTATGAAAATCCTCTAAACACAGTAAAATTATAACTACTTTCTTAATGAATCAAATTAAAAAACCCTCCTTTATTACGTCGTAGGCATTTTCCATTTGAAAAGCCATGATCTATTTTATGGGATCAACGGTTACAAAAGGAATTAGTAACTAATAAGTCTTGAAATGAATTGAATTGTTGGATGAGCGATGAATTACTGGATGACAAGAATGGATTGTGAAATGTTTTTCAGTGAAATAGAATTTTATAAAAAAAAAATTAATGAATGAGCAATGAATTATTGGATGACAAGAATGGATTTCCTTATTTCATGCAATGGAGAAATCTATGAGAATGGATGAAAGGAGTCTGAAGAAATCTCTATCATATGCAGATGAATAAAAAATATAATCCCTTCAAAGAAAAGGAGGTTCCTCAGAATCACAAGGGTTGTGATTGAATTATCAAAACATAGACAAGAAGTTAGTAGAATATCTAATTTGCTATTGCAAATGAAGGAAACATTGGAGGAATTTAAAATGAATATCAGCTTTTGCCTTTAGAAACGCATGTTAAGTTTGTTGGGTCCACTGCAAATGAGATCTTTATCCATTTCCCAATGAGTTGAAGTGAAATGTAAATTATTTTTTTTGCATTTTCAGGTTTCATTTTTCCTGTTTCTCCTTAGGCACTTTTGGGCCTTTTCAAACAGTTAATTAAGTAAAGACTAATATTTTCTTTTGTTGTGCCTATTCATGGGTTTCAAAGGGTTAATCCTTCTCTACGCAAGGTGAAATGTGGGTGGCAACCTCCAGACGAAGGATGGATAAAAATTAATTTTGACGGAGCAGCCAGAGGCAATCCAGGCACCTCTGGGTGCGGCTGTATAGCACGGGATTATGAGGGCAACATAGTGGCTATCGCTGCAAGGAGGCTTCGTGACGGGACTAACAATGAGGCAAAATGTGAAGCCGCGAAAGAAGCTACCTTACTGGGAGTGAAGATGGGTCTCCGGAAGGTGCACCTGGAAGGCGATTCTGAAATCATCATTAATGGGATTAAGAAAAGCAGTATGGAGTCATGGCATCTGGACAAACATATTCAACAGATACGTTGTTTTATGTTGAAATTTGAAGACTTCCGGATTTCCCATGTATACCGGGAGGCAAATGTGGTGGCCGATTATTTGGCCAACTTGGGTGCAAATCGCCCCCATGGGAAAGAGGACGAAATATTTGCAGATTTCGGTCTTCTCAAGTTGGATTAACTTGATACCGATCTTCTCTCATAAACCGAAAGAGGCACGCTTGAATTAATTCCCATGCTTCATAATTATGAGAGTGCAATTCATAACATTCATTAAGACCGCACGAAGGAAATTATTTCGTAGCGTGTATCCAAAACTTTCTTGGGAAACATTTAAACTTGGGAAGGTCTCGACACAAATCACATAGTGCAGGGTTTTCAACAGAGCGAATATCATGGAGGCGAACTTTGCGCTGGAATCAAGAAACCAGACTCAGGCTTACAAAGGGAACGTCACGGTTTGGCGACTGAGAAACGTCTTCCTGTTTGATGGCCAGGCCTTCATGAGCTCAGTCATGGATTTCTTTGGCCCGGAATACCTGGATGACTACTGGAGAAGGCGATCGAATCTAGACATCGCCTCGCTTTTTGTTGCTCTGGCCCTTTCGGTGGGGCACTCGAAGGAAGAGGTTCGAATAGTCGTGGAAGCCTGCATTGATCCGCAGTGGCTGGAGGGTTTTGAAGAAATTTTAAACAGGACTGAGCTGGGTGTTGGGATGCACATGGGAACAGACTCATGGAGGCAAATTGGAGGAGGAGCGACGCCTCTGTAACCTCTGCTCGTGTGGTCATCTGCGACCCCAAGGGAAGTTCACATTCTGAAGGCCACGAAGGCATGGCAGGATATAGTCAAAATGTTGTATGAGCATTTGGAGGAGCAGGAGGATGCGAAGAAGGTGCGCGCAAAGATGACTCCCATCAAAAGTGTGAGACCACCTGGCGAGCCGCTGAGGCGTCAACTGAGCAGGGGTGGAGGCGCGACGATAGGGGCCAATGCAAGTGCAGACATATGGGTGGACACATCACTCCTTGGGGAGAAGAAAAAATGGGTTGCTAGTCGTTCCCGGTCCTCAGTTGCAGGCGACAGATCCATCCCAAACTTCACCAAGGAAGAATCCGACGCCTGGTTCAAAAAGTAAGATGGCGCGGCGGTCACATGGCGGGAGTTCTCCAGGGTTTTTGTGATTCGATGTTTTGTTGTCACAGGGGGTTGATGTTTTAATGCATCCTTTTGAGTATAAGGTTTTAATACTCCCCCAATTTTGTCTGTTCTCTTCCATGGGATGTTTATATCCCTTAGCCTCTTAGCACTATAGTGAAAGTCTAGATGTAGGGTAGGAAAGTTTGTGGGTATGTAATACGGCAGCCATTTAGAAAACTGGCCTTATGATGTATTTCCTTATCTTTATCAATAAAAATGCTAATGTTACCGATCAAAAAAAAAAAATTCTTTTGTTGTGAAAGTTTCCATTGATAAAATTAATTTAAAACCCATTTATAAACATGTGTTGAAATCTGCATGAAGATTTATAATGATGATTTTTTGGGTTTTATTTAGGAGGCAATAAAGTTTTATTGTTGTGTAGCTTGTACACAACAAATTGTTGATGTTGATGGCTTCTTTCTTATGCAGTTTCATAAACAATGTTGCTCCATGTTAGGATGATCATTAATTTGTATTTCTCAGAAGAAATTTAGAATCAGACTTTTTAATACCGCATTAGAACTACCACTGATTGTTTCTTTTGTCATGGAGTTCATTACTTTGATTAAAATAAAATAAATCATATATTTATTTTTTAAAAATAAAGAAAGTGAAGTAAAGAATTAAAGGGAAGTTATTTTTACGCACAAAATGCTTTTAAGGGAAAAATATTAATAAATAGAAACTTATTTCTTTTCTAATACAAGAAATTTTCAATAAAAGAAGAAAATAAAAAGAAAAGCAAAACAATGGTATGTTTCTATTAAATCTTAAAATTATTACTTGAAAAAAACTAAGAGATAAGCATGATTTTTATTTTTTTTACCCCGAGGTATCCCCGCGACCCAGCATCCCATATCTTGGGTACCAAGGGCGAGCTGAGGCGAGACTAATCCTCAAAGGATGAACCAAACTGCCCGCAAGCCAGGTTCATCAGTCAAATCCGGGCAAGAGTCGAACTCAAGACCATGAGTCGTCCACTGATTATTATTCCCATCTTAGTTATGGATAAGGAAAATCACGGTTTAAGATTTAGATTCATAGTATATAAAAATTAGAGATTTAAAATTATTTATTATGTGTAAATTTCTATTAGTAAATTATAAATAAAATTATATGTTGTTTAATAACTTTAGTTCTAATTATTTATAAGTATAATTGTGTTAAAATATCCATCTTAGTTATGGATAACAAAAGTCATAGTTTCATATTTATATTGATGATATATAAAAATTAGAGATAAAATTATTTATTATAGCATGCACGGGTAGCAGAGTTGGTTTGAGGCTGTGGGTGAACGTCTCATGGTCTCGGGTTCAACTCTCACCTGGATTTTCCCAATGAACCTGGCTTGTGGGCGGTGTGCAAGATCGTGAGAATTTGATGATTTATAAATGTTAGTTTTACATAAAATTTTATTTAAAAATATAGTTATGCTAGCTACCATTTATCTTAGCATTCCACTCTATATTAGAATTTCTCTCCAATGTAACATATCCTTTCTACACACCCCCAACTCTCCAATGTAACCTATCATTTCTACACACCTCGAATATATATAAAACATTGATTCTACATTTATCTAAATTATTTTAATATTTTTTAATTGCATTACTAATTCTTGACTTGCGAGCATGAGCTCACAACGCAGCAGTGGCTGCGAGCCCCAGTAACTGGGAGGTTCAATGTTCGAACCACGGGAAGTGCAATCAAGCGAGACAGTCTATGTTGGGCACAAGAGTCAAAAGGAATTGTTGGTTAGCATAATTCATGGCTCACTATACTTGCGATGGAGGATCGTAGACAAGGGAGTGCACTGTACTTGCAATGGAGGAGTTTGAAGATATGGGTGTTCATGATCTAGTTGTCAAACCTTCGTTGGTCATGGTGTGCTCGCGAACCCGAACGACCAGGGCCAGTGTCCTTGTTGGGCTCATTGGATCGTAGGTCTGATGTGATGGTTTCATGGGGATGAGGTCCCCCAGATTTGTGGCCTCACTAGTTATCGCTCCAGTCCAAAAGCGTATCACTGATAAAAAAAAAAATTCTTGACTTGCACTTCTCAATTGTGCCATTATGAATAACTATATTTTTCGTGAATGTGTGTGTGTGAACCTCTCACACTACCCTAATTTACCCCATTTCAAGCACATGGCTCACAATAAGATTGCACTTCAAATTTCACTCATGGAAACACACACTACAACTAGAGAGGAATTTTTTTATATTGCATGTCTTCGAAATTGTACTCCTATCTAATGTATTCCCAACTTTAAAGCTAAAAATTAAATTCTCGTGGTGAGGTGCACACCTCACAATGTAATTTATGAATGTACATCTAGAAACCAATCTTCTTCATATAAGTGTGCAATTATGTATGTGATTTCAAAACTAACCAAGTGACTTTTTTTTCCCTTGTTGAGGGCACACTTAACATTGCAATTTTGATTATCTCATATTGGTGATTTTCCTCTTAAAAAGAAACAGTTAAAAATTCTATTTCTATTTTAATCGGAGATAGAAATTTCTTCATTAAGGCACACAATTTGATAAACAATTTCTAACTAAACAAGAAATTTCTCTAACGAAAACAATCTCTCTTCTACTAAAGTGCATCTTCTCAATCAAGTTTTTAGCATAGAGAAGAATTTCAACTTCAAAATCACCATCTTTAATTACCCCTCCATTTTATTCATTTGTGAAGTTGCTTGAAGATCACATATACTATTCTATATATATGCAAAGGGAGCAATTAAATACAAAAGTAGACCAATATGACGAAACATGAAACACAAAACTTTAAGTTTGACAAAATGTGAAAAAGTTTGTGTTTACCTAGTACTCAATATGCTAAGACGTCGAATGAGAGGGTTCACCCAAAGCTTCCCTCTACTACTATTGGACAGAGCTTTGCTCATGTAGCCAAATCGGTTTTTGCTAATGTTGTTCCCTCAAAGGACAAATCTCGACCCCTTGCTTGAGCCAAGATTGTTATGAAATTTATAAGTGCAGAAAATTACAGAGAACATAAACACAACTCTCAGAATTTACTTGGAAAAACCAATTATACCAGGAAAAAACCACATGCAAATATCTTTCAATATTATTCCTCAAGAATTTTCACAGTTACAACAATCTTCAAAATGTGTTTTAAAACATGACTCCAAGTTGCATATAAAAATCATGTTGCAAAGTCCTAACTGAAGACAACTTACTAAATTTAGTAAGTATGACTCGTACAACTACATGTTTACGACATGTCAAAATTGCCACATGATGACAACCACAAATAATGAGAATCCATGATGACTCAACCACAACTAATGAGAATCCATTATAACTTCATATTCCAACAAAGACATTTCCTATGGTGGTGTGGCAGATGTGGTGGACAATGTGAATTTATACTAACATTGTGGGTTGGTTTGTAGATTCGCTAGTTTCTAGCCTTCTCTTCCAAATCTTTATCGTTGGGTGACATATTCTTGCAGATCTCTAGTCTCAAGTAACATTGATTTTTTTCCTTGTGCAAAGGGTTTTTTTATTGTTACTTTCTCCTTTTCTGAAGACCGAGATTCAGTGTTGAGCAAGATGTGAGTTTGGGAGACACTCTCTCTCGGCCAAACCCTGGACAATCTTATTTAATTCTCTTACTAAACCACTTAGTGCGCATCCACTGTGAGTTCATCTCCCCAATCTTGCCCTTCACTTCTGGGAGAACTCTTGTTTTGGGAGAGCTCTATTGGTCATTTCTTAAAGGTGAATGAGGTTGTGATTGCTATAGGCTCTCTACCTTCACTCGCATTTTGGTTGACAATGACATCTCCATAACCCTTTGGAGGAATGTATTTCTTATGGTAAGTAATAGGCCATGGACTCAATTACTGGATTATGAGAGCCTCCCCTTTCAATATCGGCGGTGCTTCTCTACTGACCATATGTTCTCTCTTGCGACGTAAAGGCGTTGCTACATTGTGGAAGGACACTAATGATGAACATTTGACTGTTCTGGCTTCTAATTCTTCCTCTAACGATGCATTCAGACTGACGACGACTCCCCTCTAGATGAAGCTCCTACAAAAAATATAGTTGACGCTCTTGTTGCAAATCTGGCCTCTACAATCTCTATGGATCCTACTCTTGTTACGGGTGTGGCCCCCTCGCAGTGCAAACCCTTCCTTGTATGTTGCTCTTGCTATGCTCTAATCTTCGGCTGATAAAGTACAACTTTCACAACACTCTGCCCCTTGTTCTGACAATCTTTCAATTAGAGTTTTACCATTTGCTCCCCCTTGTGGTAGAGATCCTATTGATAGTACCACATGGACAATTGTCCAATGGTGGTCTTTTAGCCATGAAGGCGTAAAAGGTTCCCACATTGTGGGTGAGCCATCTACCCACTCTTGAAGTAGTCTACTAGCTTTTCTATTCGTGGGTCGTTTATTACCTTTTCTTGTAATAGACAACATTTTTACTGTTAGAGTGTTGTTGATCTCTATTGACACCTATAGATTGTAGTTGTGTAAAGATCAACACCCTTGTTTTGCGACTAATTTTAATAAAAAGCATGATTTAGAAAATACAAACAAATTATTTTTTTTACTATCAATCAATAAACACGAATAAATTGATTTTTACTATTAATCGATAATTTTCCAAACAATTATTTTATTTAAATTGATAATTGTTAGAAAGAAAAAAAATTAAGTACATATTATTAGATAAACTGCATTATCAATGAAAAACAAAAATAAAAATGCAATTATTCTTTTTTTAATTTACAAATACATTAATTGACAAATGAAAAATGTGAAAAAATCTAATCTTCAAATATGGAAACTAAAAATGAAGTAGAGAAACCTAACGAATATCAAATTAGATTAAAAAAAAAGCCAGAAAAACGGTCACGTTTGAATTTCAACTCAAACAAAGAACTTTGTGAAGCTAATTTTCTGTAACTGCAAACATAAGGTCACGTTTGAATTTCAACACAAACAAAGAATTTTGTGAAGCTTATTTTTCTCAACTGCAAACATACACCAAATCTGCCATATTCCAAATTGAAATAAAAAGAAAAAAAATGCACAACAGAAACTTTCTAAGCCAAAAAGATAGTTGGAGATGACAAAAATATAATAATGGAGAGAAAATCAAATTTGAATGGAGAGGACTGTGGATTTTAGGTTGTAGCTTCAAGGGTGAGATGGAATGTAATTAATAGTTTCCAAGTGAGTACAATGGAGTATTGAAGGATTATGATTGAAGATACAAAGGATCTAGGACTTTTGTGGCCATAAGACTTTACATCACATCTTCAATTCTTCAATGATCAATACTGTTGCTTGTTGCCTTGCTCTATAGTGAAGTCCTATTCAATGGAAGAGTATGAACACCCGACTTAAAGAGAATTGTATGTTTTGAAAATAGAGCTCTAGCTTTAAAGATAATAAAATTAGTTTCCTAATGTGTTTCAAGTGAAATGATCATTCAAATTTTAGTAAAGATTATTAACACAATTGTCATTGATAATCAAATTTCAAAATCTAAATTCAAACATGAACATCCACAAAACATTTGTCTTGAGGAACCAAGTGCTCAAGCTTTCATAAGCAACTAGTTAAATGTTCCTTATGTTAGGTCTTCCTATTTTATCTTTTTGTGATCATAGCAACAAGTAGAAGCCACAAATCAAATATATCTAATACAAGCATACTAGAGGAAAATTAAATGAGCAACAAAAAAAATCATAAAATAAACCATTTCAACCTTGAGATATATTCTATAATTTTTTTCTTAAAAGAAAATTAATTCATTAAAAAATTTCACTAGACAATATTGAGAAATTCACCAAACGATACTAGAGAAAAATTAAAGGGCCTTTTAAAAAGTTGTCCTTGATTAGGAGATTTTGTATCATTTTAATTACGGCCACGTCTTGATACGGTCTCGCATGTTAGTCATTTTGAAGTTTAATTATAACATCAACCCTTGGTATAACAAAGAATGCAAAGTTGCTAAAAAAATCCTTTAAAGAGAGTCAAACATTGAAAGAGGAAAAATGGTAAACAAAATAATAAAATTAAATCAATCAGATTTCCACAATCCATAAGAATTTACAATTTGATTTCTGGATTTGATTGTGTGTAGTTTTTAGCATCAACGTTTCGGATCACACTCCGTAGTTTTTTAAAATAATAAAATCTTTTTAAAAAAATATGAAATATGTGAATGTGATTTCAAAAAGGAATTAATTTCTTTGGAGAAAGACAACTCCAACGACTTTTAATGAGAATCCCAATAAAAGAGAACAAAAAGAAAATAATATTACGAATATACATTGGTTAGATAGACTATGTGAAACTGCTATATGAATGAGCAAAAGAGAAAAGTAGTATTCCATAGCTAAAACTACAACTAAGTTATTCTCAATAGAGGATATTAGACAAGGTATAAAGAATTTAGCAAGTGGTAATAAAGCTCAAGACATTAATGGGTTGAAAGTTACTTTTTTTAATTGGGTTTTGAGATCCTAGCCTCGCACATCAAAGCAATCTTTAATATCATCACACATAGCAGCATTGCAATTAAGTGAACAACTTATTTTGTTATTCCTCTTTAGAAAAGTGGTGACATCAATAATCCTTCTAATTAGTATACTATGATGGTCAATCGTATTCTTGGAAAACTTTTTTAGAGCAATAATAGAATACAAAATCGACAATTGGGCAGAAAAAGAGGGTCAACAGGCAAAAAGGCAATTTGGTTTTAGGCCAAAGCACTCTACTATTGATCATTCATCACAATTGGTCACTTCATTGAAAAGATTTGGGACACTCTAGCTGGAGAGGCATTTCATCATTACATTGATTTCAAAAACGCTTTTGACATTGTTACTTGGAAAATGCTTGTTAAACATTGATGAAACCATATGTATGTGCTTTTGCTTGATAAGAAAATACAATTTCGACCCAAACCCTTAGTGCCTATGATCTTTAGTTCACATTTTAATCATTTCCATCTATATTAAACAATAACAACTTAAGTTTTTAAATCTCTTACAGACCTTAACGTAGGTTTGCTTCAGTTCACATTTCCATAGATCTGATCTATGCTTAAAATCAAGAGCAAAATACAGCAGCCACAGTGAGTTATCAAACTCTTTATCTTGTTCACATAGCTCAGGTAACGGTATTTTCAAGTAGTTAATGTGTTGCCATCATATCCCACGAACCAAGCCTAGTTGTAAGGCTTTGGACATACTACATTGTTTTTGTTGAAGTGTACACTTGCATGCTTTAAGCATGTATCGCATTATCTATTTTTTTAATATTCTATCCAATTACCAGGTTTTGCTTTGTGACATTTCTTGGTGCTAACTACAAATTAAAAGACTCGCAAGGGGTACATTTATTTTTCAAGTGAATAAACAACCGTCTACCGTAAGCACCTTTATGTCGTGGCTCCTATAACTAAGAAGTTTGTCAATCAGAATGAGCAGACCCATGAACCCATACATAGCTGTCTATTCATATTGAGATACTGGAACTAATCTACAATTGTTGGTTCTTTGAGATAGAATTCGATGTAAACGGATAAATTAATATAAATCACTTGTATATAATACATGACCACAGGTTGGAGAAGCCAAAACATCAGTTCGATAGCTTCCACACAATGTGGTCAATAAAAGAAAAATATCCTTGTCAAAATTTACAAGCATTTCAATCAGAATGATTTTGAATAAAGAATGACATCTCAACTCAATAAAAGCGACGCAAGGTCAATCAAAGAAAAAATATTGTCAAAACTGTGCAGAATATCAATCTGGAAAAATGAATCTGAATAAAGAATAACTTTCCAACTCATAAAATTGGTAACCTTCCTAGAGGCGACTTAAAACCCGCAAGATTCAAATAACCTGCATATGTAAAAATCAGTACATCAGTAGGGAAATTCAACTTTAGGAAATATCAATTGAAGACAGTGGAAGACATAGAATGTCATACCTTACCAGTGCTGCCTTGCTCAAGTATGCTTCTTGATTCTAACAGTTAGAATGGACCAGTAACAGGAAAGCTAGGTTGAACCAAAGACAGATGATTGAAACCTCAAGGTAACAAACACACTTTACATAGAACATGTTGATAAATCCCTCAAGGAATGCACAAATAATCTCTCTAATAAACAGCAAAACCTTCCAGCATTTTCAGACAAAATCGCACATTCAACTCACCTTACATTTTAGAAGGCCAAAAAGGAAAATACTACCGAAGATAGTTCATTCATAAATATTAGCTTCGAGCTATCAAAGAAGCTAGTGCATTAGAATGCTGAGGCGAAAGACTGTTTAAGATAGGCTGCATTTGATCCCCATATTGTGACAGCAGATGGGAAAAGCCCATGCTAATCCCAGCTTTTACTTCTGAACTTTCAGCAGGAGATACAACTACTTGAGCAAAGATTTGCACCACTTGTGGTACTAGAGAAAGAATCTGCATAAAATGGATACGATAATGTCAAAAGCGCAATATATATATAAATATATGAACATTTCAAAGAATCAAATTTTAGATGACCCAATGTCTTGCAGTAGCTTGTGAAGGCTTTACCTCAGGCTTAGAAGACATAATTAAGTTGCACAGGCAACTATAAACAGCTAATGATTCCTCCAGATCATCTTTCAATGGCAATGCTTTAAGAAAAACTGGTAAAACCTGTAAGAAAATAAGTATAAACTTATCAAGATAAAAAGTTTCTCAGTATCCAATTTAGTTTCAAAACCAACTCAAATTTTAAAGTAACACTTTAAATATAACATATCAAAACCTGGTTTAAGGGAACAGCATGTGGTTGCGCCATTATCATGCGTGCAACTGCACCAGCTGCATTATCTCTAACAGCATCATCAGTTTCTAAATCTCCAAACAGAGGGTGCAAAGCGCAGAGAACATCATTGTAGTATCTGAAGTCAATAAAGAAAAACCTTACATTAAGTAAAAAAAAAAATTGACTTTGGAAAGGACAAGAATACTCCATAAATTAACTCCAAGGACTAAATACTTTAGGGCTGCCTCTCCACCATTTTTGCACAGTTCACCAGCACAAAAGGCTGCATTTCGCCGATTCGCAGCTTCAGTTGATGCAATTTCTTTAATCACCAATGGCATCACATTCTGTGAAACAACACATTTCCCATTAAAATTAGTCAAGCCTATTAAGAAATAAACTAGCACTGACACAATACCCATTGCAAATAGCACATTGAAACTTGCATCTCCAGAATCTCACATCCATATAACGAGCAATTGGAGAACCCATCTCTTGTGCTACTTCAGCAAGGCAAGCAACAACCATGGTCCTATCTTCAGGTGGCCGAGATGCCTTCTGCATTTCCAAGCGACTGTCAATAAGAACTGTTTCCTTTCTGAAGATATTGCAAATTAGCAGGCAAAAGCTTCTAAAAAAGCAAAATAATACCCACCGCAAACTTCAACAGAGGTTCAAAAAAACTGCCAAAAATGGCCTCAAATCGAGAACCCATGCACTTTGCAAATGCTGGGAGAAGATCTGTAACTGCATCCATCAAAACTTCATCGTGCTCACAGTCATCATCATCCAGGTCACTATCTGTCTCATCAGTTTGCTGGCAACAAGCTTCTTGACGCAGTAATTCCAAGGTTGCTTGAGATAATGATACCATATCTGACATCAAATATAGCATTCAAGAAAAGAAATGGAGGAAAATTAACATAATGACATTATATAAACAATTAAGATATGACAAATATTGATGTACATAGTTAACTTACAGGGTTCAATTGCATTGAAACCAAAAGACTTCATGATCTCTGCTGTGCACATACATGCTTGGGAAACTACCTCCTTATCATCATCATCCTGCATAGCCCTAACATAGAGATTCATCACTGTATCTGCAAACATCAAAATTGACTAATAAGAACCGGAATGGCACACACCCTTGTAGATACGCGTAGGATTATGTTTAACTAGACTTTAAACATTTAAAAGCAAGACAGGATTTTGGCATACCGAGAACGTGCTTTGTTTCGGGGGACAATTGCTGCATTCATCCACAAAAACAAGAATTGACTTGCCTTTATCATTTTGTAAACGAGAACTAGTTTTCAAAGCAGAATGAAAAAAATATGAAATAATAGAAATAGTGGTTTAACATTGTTTTATCAAACTTTAAACTAGATAAAGGTTTTGAGCTTATTCTTACATTTGAATTTGGAAAAGTTTCCTGGGTGGCTGTTAGTAAATCTGCATTATAGTTCAAAGAAAAACACGAATTACCCACATGGTAAGTTCATTCCAATGGGGTGCATCATAATCTTTTAGACCCTCTATTCAAAGTTCTATGTAATAGATACACAGATTTTTTAGAACATTGCAAATACATAAAATTAAAGTAGAAATGATTGGAACCACAATCTGATATACTGGATCCTATATCATTGAAATTTCAAGGAGGTGCAAGATGTTATGAGCTAGCTGAAATAAAAAAAACTCTGTTGTGAGATTCAGCTACCCGTATTTTTATCTCCTGATTTTGGCCATACGACGTATGTAATATGTGCACTCATAGTTTGCAAACTTGCCAAGTAATATCTCCTGGTAATTGAGAACACAGTTGATATTGATCATGCTTTGCAAACTTGACGAGTAACCAAGTACTCAAAAGTTTTTCGAGATGGCAAGTATTCACAGTATTTATTTGTCGGGATTTCAATGCCAAAGTTTTTCCAAGTTTGTTGGCAACTACTTGATAAGTCTGATGACTTGACTTGCTGCACCAGCAACATGTCAAAAACATAGATAAAACATGGGTTAAATACTCAAAAAACATTATTGGCTTTTTTAAGCACCGTTTTTTGCCTCACGAAGTTTGTTGGATTTTGAAGATCTTCATTTGGGCTCAGAGACAAGCGTTCTGCCCCTCAACACCTCTCTGTATCCCAATGAAAGATTGTCATCTATTTTATTTGCTACTAGAGGTTCATTGGCTGTGGATATTAGGAAAGGATCTAGCAGGAAGACTCGTCTTCCTCCTAGGATTGTCTACCCTGGCCCCAATAGTATTCTGCATTACTCTTTGAGTATTATCAGGCCCCACTGGCCCTTTTGAATTGATAAACGACCATATCATTAGATTTTGTAGCCTAAGCATTCCTACGGACATGTCATATTGCTCGTCTCCTGCTATCATCTAAAATGTCTCATTGAATGTACCCTTTCCTCATGGCTATTTACACTTGTACTGGTTCAAGGTTTAAAATCAGAGGAAGACTATAGAGCCTGATCCAGATAGGGATTTCTGTGATTGTAGTAAAAGGTTCAAAGAAAGGGGTCCAAGGTGTAACAAAGATCCCTGATTGACCAAAGAACCAAGGACCATTCTGGACTACATAGTTGCGATCTGAAGAACTGAAACAAAGAAGACACAAACCAAAATCCAGAGGTTCAATGGAACAGGGTGCTCCATGTTGATTTAAGACTCCAGGAACTGATCGAGGGGCGGCCTTTTCCTCAAAAGTTTGATGACCAAAGAGCGGCTCCCCAAATCTGAAGAAGCTGCATCAATACATGTGTCGAAAATATGAAAATCCACAAGCTCGTCTGTGAAAGCCACTTCCGCATCCCCAACCGGAAAAGAGACTGCAGGGGAATGAGGAATGGAGGTGGGGTTTGGAGCAGGCGTCTCAGTTGAAGCCTGAGGCAAAAACGACAGCGATCAAGGTCGAGGAAGGTTAAGGTTTGCATGTATGAGCTGATCCAAACAAAACTTGCTGCAAACATGAAACTTATTTTTATTGAGTGGATTTGGTGAACCTTAGGTTTACCAGAGTCTTATGCTTAGATGCTTTCTTTGTGGCTCTCAGGTGGCTGACCTATGTTATACTTAACAAAAATATAAGTTAAATATCACACCAATAATATGACCAATCAATAAATCTTAGCTCCACGATAGCAAAGACAATACAAAAAAGATTGACGCAAGAGCGTCCCAGGAAAAATTAGACCAGACCTAATGTCTAAATTTTGTGGAACCTTTCCGAGCCTTGGCGAACTAATGGAGCTTATCACAAGAGAGCTATGGGGCCGAGCGACATCCAGACAGGTTAGCACCAAGATTTATACCCTCTTCAAGGAGGCGCAGGTTGTACACACGCAACATCAACTTTGGTCCCTGGGAGGCCAACACAAATCACTTCCAGTGATTGGATCTGATATATATATATATGCACACACCAAGAGGCATAAGAGAGCATCAGCAGTTGCTAGGGAGCAGTTATGAACTTAGGAGAACAGTAGTTAGGGGAAAATAGATCCAGAAGACTTCTGTTTAACAATTCTTTGTAATAAGCCCATTGCGGCATGTATGTCTACATGTGGGGCCAATAGGCCGAATGTAAGGAACGTGTGAAGGCTTACAGGTATGCTTGTATTCTGATTTTGGTTAATAAATGTTCTTGTTCTTTTTGCATTCAATTTTGTGTTGTGCTTTCTATGTTTGCCTGAAAGGTTGGAAAAAAAACCAAGCTGAAGGGGCATGTCGCCATCTGGTGAAAGGAGGTGAGGTTGGACAAAAACCAAAGAGGGAAGCAGCAGATCATCAAGTGGGATAGGATGGTAATGAAACTGAAGGGTCAATTCATACCTGTGGACTACAAACTAGAAATGTTGAAGAAGCTTCAAAATTTGTGGCAGCAGGAGAAGACGATGAAGGAATACACTGAGGAGTTCCAAAAGATGACAGGAGAAGACAATGAAGGAATACACCGAGGAGTTCCAAAATATGACCATCCGAACTGGACATGGTGAAAGCCAGAAGAGAAAAGGTGGCATGATACATTAATGGTATTAGAACCAGCATTGAAGAGGAATTAAGCCTGGTCCAGATTATTAAAATTAAATGTAATGTTTATATAATGGTGATCTTAGTTGGTTTAGGAAGTTTCGTTTTCTGCTTTT
Organism: Thuja plicata; assembly: GCA_018584345.1. Taxonomy (NCBI): domain Eukaryota; kingdom Viridiplantae; phylum Streptophyta; class Pinopsida; order Cupressales; family Cupressaceae; genus Thuja; species Thuja plicata. Next base: position 105,454 of record MU224668.1, read on the forward strand.
TGTTAACGAGTGTTTTGTTTAGAAACATCGTCTTGTAATACAATATCAATTTATAATAACACAGATGACCACCATGGAGGAAGCCTATCAATTCGCACTATGGGTTGAGAAAAATTTAGCCAGAAGGACAGAATAAATGACAGGTAAGAGAAACCGGAGGGAACCGGAGAGATGGGTGCAACGTATTGAGAAGAAGTCATATACGAAACCAACCAGAGGAAGGAGTCCTCTCCGAAGGGAAGAGCAGATGCCTAGGAAGGATTCATACAGCAACCGGAGGGGAAAGGAAGACTATCACCGAGATAATGAATGTCGAAGGACTGAAAGAAGATTCAAATGCAGAGAAGTTGGACATTGTGCCTTCAAGTGTCGTCAAGGAAGTACTAGAAAGCCGAGAGATTCTAGAGCCACAAATGCTTATGTCGAAGAAGAAAGGGATAGATCATCCAAGTCTGTGGCACATCTGAGAAAAGGTGAATCATTGATCACGAGGAAAGCCAGAGATGAACCGGCACAAAGGAGAGCTTGTTTCAGACCAAGTACAAGTCAGGACGCAAGTGTTGTAAGGCTATCATCAACAAATGACAACACAGACAATTTGGACTCTAAGTAATTGGTATAAAGGTTGAACCTAAAGAGGATTAAACACCAAAACCCTTTTTGGATTACATGAATACAAGATGACCACAAAATTCTGGTAAGAGAACAATGCCTTGTCAATTTTCACATTAGGTTGTATAAGGATGAAGTTTTGTGTGATATCACACCAATGCAAGCTTGTCACCTGCTGCTAGGAAGACCTTGGCAGTATGATAGGAGGGCAAGACATGATGGAAGGAAAAATACTTACACCATAACCAAGGATGGGAAGCAGCATATTTTGATTCCCTTGTAGGAAGAACAGAAGGTGGTATGTGGAGGTACAAGAATCTGTTCGGTAGACGGGAGGAAGTTCTTGGATGGGTTGAAGCATGAAAACATTTCTTTTGCACTCATTCCGAGGAAGTGCAGCATTAAGGATGACAGAGTTGTCATTGCATTGGGAAGCAGAGGTACCACAGAGAGAGGTTGTGAAGCTGCTTGAAGAGTTCCAAGACATTGTGTCGGAAAATGTTCTTGAAGGACTACCATCAATCCCGAGTATTAGACATCACATAGACCTGATACCAAAGCAAGTTTACCTAACAAAGCAGCACATCGGATTACGTCAGCAAAGAATGCGGAGCTGAGTAGACAAGTGAGAGCTGTTAGGAAAAGGACTGATACGGGAAAGCCTGAGTCCTTGCACAGTACCTTTCTTCTTAGCATCAAAGGAGGATGGGACATGGAGGATGTTTATTGACTCGAGAGCCATCAACAAAATCACAATAAAGTACCAGTTTCTTTTAGCGAGGATGGATTAAATAATGGATTGTCTAAGTTGTGCAAGATACTTCACCAAGGTTGATCTCAAGGGCGGGTACCATCAGATAAAGATCCGGGAGGGGGATGAGTTGAAGACTGCATCCAAGTCCAATGAGGGATTGTATGAGTGGTTGGTCATGCCTTTTCAGACTCACTAATGTACCGAACACATTCATGCAGTTGATGAGTGAGGTACTAAAGGAATTCTTAGGCAAGTTTCTCATTGTTTATTTGGATGACATCTTGATCTATAGTTGCAGCATCATTAATTGCATCCCTATGCAATTTCTTGCTTATCTAGACCCTCTTTTAGCAAAATTGGTCTTTCGTGTCCGACATGCTTGATCCAGCTCAATTTCACATCTAAATATGGCTTCTTCTCTCCAAATAGAACTTCAAGTCCCAAGCTGGGACCACATTGGAGGAAGTGAGGCACCTTGGGCACCCTGCTCCCAGGGGTGCCTCACTCCACAATGTTCAGGCCCACATTGAAACTGCTTAACCCTCACATTGTTTTAGCGAGAATTTTAAGGTCGTGTCAGCATGCTTCTAGTTTAACACTCCAAAATGATTGGGAGAGGTATATAAGCAAGCTACCCCCCCTCATTTGTCACACACTCAATCCATCAAGCTCTCAACTACAATTTCGCATTTTCAAGTCCTACGGCAAGAGATTAAGGATCCAAAGCATTGAAGATGAGTAATTTGCAGATCTAAGCATTTGTTAAGGCATCCAAGATCTTCCTATGCTAAAGTCAACATCAACAATCTTCATGAGCATTTGGACAGCAAGAAGGTTTATGAAGGTATAAGCATTCCATTTTTCAGATCTAGCCTCTGTTATACATCAACACGCTTCCAATTCAAGTTCAATTCATTTCCAATTCCTCCTAATCTGATTGTATCCCTTTCTACACAACATTTCCCTTCTTTTCTGTGTGCAAGTACAAGTAACAAACACGAGGAAAGAGATAGTTAGATCAGGAGGAGAGCTACAGATTGCAATTTGTCACGCTGGAAACTATTGTGAGCAGGCTGAGTAGGGCACCCCAGTCTAGGGAGCAGGCCGACCTGGGCACCCTAGTCCCTCTACTTCAGCCTAAAATTCAAACTGCAGGTCAATTACAGTCTATGTTTGTCAGATCTACTTCTAGAATCTGTCTGTCAATTCCCAGTATCCCTATGCATGTTGGAAAACCACTTTTCCAACCTACTTGGCCCTAGGTCTTGCATTTTTCATTTACCTGCAATTTGTGCTTGAACCATCTTAAGCCTAGTGGATCATCTTCCTTCCAATGTAGTGGGATAAGCATGAAGTAGATTCCTTGTTTGCATGCATGAACTTGTGGATCCTATTTCACCATTTCCCACATTACAATAGCAAGACAAGGGAAGAACTCATCTGGCATATCAGACAAGTATTCCAACGATTCAGACAAGAGAAGTTGTTGATCAACATCAAGAAATGAACTTTCTGAATAATGAGCTAGTTTATCTAGAGTTTGCAATCTATATGTAAGGATTGAAGATGGATTTGGAGAAGATGAGAGCAATTGTAGAATGGCCGACACCGGTAGATGTTGGGTAGGTAAGATCTTTTCATGGTTTAGCAAGTTTTTACCTGAAGTTCATCAAGAATTTTAGTACTATCTGTGCGCCCATGACAAAAACAATGAGACAAGACTAGGAGTTCAAATGGGCATCTGAAGCACAAAGAAGCTTTGAACTGTTGAAATATAAGGTGATGGAGCAACCAATTCTAACACTACCAGATTTCAACAAAGTTTTCCAAGTAGATTGTCATGCTAGTGGTAGTGCCATTGGGGCGGCAATGCCATTGGGGCAGTTCTAAGCCAAGAAGGGAGACCAATTGCTTATTTCAATGAGAAGTTGAATGATGCCCAGAGAAAGTACTCAATATAAAATTGAAAGTTATATGCCATAATTCAAGCCCTAAAGAAATGGAAACACTATATACTGCCAAACGAATTTGTGATGTACACCGATCACCAAGCACTCCAATACTTTAACAATCAAGGCAAGTTGAATCTGAGACACATGTGGTGGGTAGAATTCATGACGAGTCACACTTTTGTCCACCAATGTCGGAGCGGAAAGTCAATTTGAGTTGCAGATGCACTAAGCAAAAGGAGAAACATGATGATGCAGGTGAGGGTAACTATAGGGGTTTGATGACTTGAAATACTTGTACAAGGATGATCCGAAATTTGCAAAGGCGTGGAAGGCAAGTAGTGAGTGTTGAATATGTTGTCATTGATGTCAAAGGTTGATGTTCAAGGTCGTAGGAATTTCAAAGGATTACTCAAAGTAATAGAAAATTGGGTTGAGCTACTTGCTTGCTTGCTTGACATGCTTGACGTGCTTGAGCTACTTGTCTTCTTGGTTGAGCTACTTGCCTTCTTGTTTGAGCTACTTGCTTGTCAATTTGAGCTGGTTGCTTGCAATAGTCAACAGCTTACTTGTCCATTCTTTGTGCCAAATCAGATTAATCATTGGCCACGTCATGCTTTGAAGCAAGTTGACTACATAGGCATGACTACCTTATTCATGGCAGTGACTATCCTTGCCATATGGTGGTCAGTTTTAAAATGACTTCATTCATATATACTCCACATATGGAATTAATTTGGGAACAAGTTTATTAATTATTTCTTGCATACGAATGAGAAGTATTTTTTTGTAATGCATGGGTTTAAAAAGAGAATCGTTTCATTTGTAGTGTGTATAATATCCTTGGTTGTGGTCTCTATTTCTAGCTCGGTGGTGTTTTTTTCTAGCTCGGTGGTGTTTTATCCTTGCTAAATGATTTTGTCTTTTGAAAATTCAAGAGTCGTATATATCATAAAAAAAAACACTTGAAATTGTTTTCAGTAAAAAATCTATGCAGCCGTTTCAGTACGTGTTGGTGTTAATGTTTAGTAGCTAGATCGAATTCTAGCTCACATTATTTTAATTAGGAAAATTAAAATAATGAAATTAATTATCTAAATTAGGGAAAATTAATTAATGGATTAATTAAATAATTATGGATGGATTAATTATTTATTTAATTGGAGAATTAAATAAATAATTTATTATTATTTAAGTGAGCATTAAATAATATGGATTAATTGTTTATTTAATTTGGAGTATTAAATAAATATATGTTATTGGAGAATTAAATAATAACAATGGATTAATTATTTATTTATTTGGAGAATTAAATAAATAATTTATTGGAGAATTAAATTGAAAAGATAAATATTATGGATTAATTATTTATTTAATTAAGAAAGGTAAATAAATAATTATAAGCTACACGTTTGATATAAGGCTGGGCCCTATCTATTTTGTAATTTTAAAAGGAAAAATGTTTTGCCTTGCAAAACGTGTGGTATTTGAATATGAAATTTTGACGCCAAAGTTTACCTTCCCCAATGAAGGCCGACTAGCACCCACCTTGTATATAAAGGAACCTT
>MU224668.1:113878-125458 GCA_018584345.1 Thuja plicata
ATCATTTTCATGCGATTTGGTATTGCTGGAGGAGTATGGACCAGATCTGAAGGTGGTGGTGAAGTGATGTAATTTAGTTATTCCAGATCTGATATTGATATCTTTCCAGCTGGTCTACAAGGGGTTTTTCTGATGAATGTATTGCTGGTCCAGATTCGTGATCTTCATTTAATTGCTCCTTCAGATCTCAGAATATCAGCACTGTTGTAATTTGTAAGTTGTTCACTTGAGATTAATATATATCTTATTAGCTGGGTTTTTCACCTCCACAAGGGAGGTTTTCCCAGGGTAATTTGTGTTGTGTCTCCTTGTCTCATTTGGTGTTTTATCATATTGATTATCTTATTGGTTTGCAAGTTTAATTTAAACCAGATCTGATATTAAATTAATAGTTGGGCGTTATTTCTTTTGAGAAAGGGGTGTGCTAAGTGATATTAATTACTGGGCGTTCTGAATGAATAGCATGGTGCCGTGTTTTTGAAGAAGTTATGTAATTCAGTTCAGGGAGTCGTGTATTTTTTAAGGTGTTAATGTGAGTGATATTTTTGAAAAAGTGATGTCTCTTGTGTGGCCTTATAACTATACAGAGCCATCGATACTAAAAAAGGAAGTTGCGCGTTAATGCAGTAGGGAGTTCAATGGAGCTGCTGCATTCGGAAAAGGAGTCGTGCATTAATATTTTAAAAAAGAGGGGAAATGCTGGGCGTTTTTAAGGCACGTGCAAATTACTTGTGGTGTGTGTCTTCTGCTGGATATAGTGAGGCTGTGTTTCAAAATATACACATGTAATTTTCAGAATAGTTACTATACTGTACTATGTGAAGATTGCTTTAAGCAAGGAAGAAAAGTAAATCGATAAAAAGATAAAAGGGGCTGTGTGAAAGTTTGAGTGTTGGAGGAAATCGTGGGTGTTAGCAGCTATGATACATGCTACAGATTTGTGTGAAAAATATGAATGGCAGGGTAAATGAAATTAAGGGCCGAGGAAAAGTTTGATGTGATCAGATATCGCGTGCTATTTACAATTAATTGCTGGGCTGTGAGTGAAGTATTTTTGGGAAGCTGCGAATATGATTGAGTGGTGATTGTATTGAGGAGGCTATGCTATTTTGCAGTAGTATATCTATTGCTTGAGCTGGTAACTCAAGTGATGATGTTTTGAAGAGATCTAGTTTAGAATTGCTTCAGGTTTAGGTTTTGTATTTCTGAGTTGGTGCTCAAACTGAGGTTGGTGCCTCAGCTGGTCGGAGTTGGTGCTTCGAAGAGGTTGGTACTCACATTTGTAATCTGAGTTGGTGCCCATTTTTGTTAATGAAAGTTTTGTACGCCATGGTTTTTTATCCAAAAGGGTTTTCCACGAGAAATCTGGTGTTACTGTCTTGATGGTTGCTCTTTTAAGTTTTTATGTTTATCTGGTTATAAAGCATTTAAAAGTTTAAAGTTCTGAAATACTCATTCACCCCCCTCCCCCTCTCAGTATTTCCTATGTGCTCTTCAGTGAGCCGGTAGGGACAGACAGAAGTAAGCAATTGGACTATTTCATCCAGCATGACATGTTATTCAAAGGAATCAGAGCTGTATATTCCCAGGATTTCAATGAGGGAGAATTTGATCAAGGAGACACATTCTGGAGGGTTGGGTGGACATTTTGCCATTGACAAGACAGTCGGCCTAGTTAATGAAGGCTTCTTTTGGCCGCAAATCTACAAGGATATCCTGAAGTATGTTCAAGAATGCAGGATCTGTCAAGAAGCTAAGGGAGTTAGCCAAAATACTGGGTTGTATACACCTCTTCCAATTCCAAATTGACCTTGGGAAGATATCAGCATGGACTTTGCGTTGGGATTACCAAGGACTTAGAGGGGACATGACTCCATATTTGTGGTGGTGAACCGATTCTCTAAGATGGCACACTTCATCCCTTGCAAGAAAACTCATGATGATGCAATTCATATTGCCGGCTTATTATTCTGGGAAGTAGTGAGGCTGCACGGAGTACTGAAGAGCATTGTTTCAAACCGAGATACCAAGTTTACTAGATATTTTAGAGGGCATTGTAGAAAAAGATGCAAACAAACCTGACGCTCAGCTCAACCTTTCACATGCAAACTAATGGGTGGAATGAGGTTGATGAACATGCTCAAATGCTTGGTAGGAGATAAAACGAGGAATTGGGACACGATCCTACTGCAAGCAGAGTTTGCAATCAACAACTCAGCGAACCAAAGCACTGGACGGACACCATTTCACATCGTTACCAGACTGCACCCTAGAGGAGAGACCGAACTTTGGGACAATAGCCCACTAGATAAGAAGTGTGGAGGCAAAAGAATTTGCGAAGTATATGAAGACTATCCACAAGGAGGTTAGGCAGCACTTGGAGATCATGAATAAGTTGAAATAACAGGAACAAGAAGCAAGCAAACACCAAACAAAGACAAAAGGAATTTATAGTTGGCAATGAGGTCATGATATATCTTTGGAAGGAGAGGTTTCAGGCGGGCACATAAAATAAGCTGAAGACAAAGAAGTTTGGACCTTGCAAAATCATCCTGAAATTTGATTCCTACAAAGTATAGCTACCGGAGGGTGTAGACATTTCACCAATCTACAAAATTGCATATCTCTATCAATTTCAGGGAGCATTGTGGGACAACACAGAAACCTTACCACAGCAGCAAATACCACAAGTACCACTGAAGTAGATTGAGCAAATCTTAGATAGTCGGACTAATTGCAGCAACCAGAATAAGGAGTACAAGTCCTATATAGCCAACTGGAAGACAAACTAGTGGAAGATGCAACTCGCATCTCAAAGAATGAGCTGGAACAATCTGGAGCACACCTAGCAACATGTGAGGCGTACATTTCAAATAAACTCAGAAGTCTGATGCAAGAGCGTCTCAGGAAAACTCAGAATGGACCTAATGTCTGAAGTTTGTGGAACCTTTCACAAGAGGGAGATGGGGCTGAGCCACATCCGGAAAGGTCCACATCAAGATTTAGAGCCTCTTCAAACACTGCAGCTTGTACACACACTACATCAACTTTGGGACCTAGGAGCCCGATGCAGATCACTTCAAGTGATTGGCTCTAATATATAAACACACCAAGAGACATAAGAGAGCATCAACAATAGCTACGGAGTAGTTAGGGTATCAATTGTTAGGGGAGGATGGCTACGGAAGACTTCTTTTACAATTCTTTGAATAAGCCCATGGCAGCCTGTATGTCTGCATGTGGGCTCAATGCGCCGAATGTAAGGAACATGTGAAAGTTTGCGAGCATGTTGGTATTCTGATTTTGATTAATAAAAGTTCTTGTTCTTTTCACATTCAATTCTATATTGTGCTTTGTATGTTTGGCTGCAAGGTTGGACCGTCTAACCTTGATTGCATCAAAGATGCTTTAAAAACAAAGTAAGCTCTGCAAAATGTGTATAGTTTGAATGAGGCTTAGCTATATGTTAGATATTTTGTGCCTAAATGTATATGCTTGCTCTTATATTTTTAACGTTTATATTTCCCTTCAAATATGAGTTCTGCTTGGTGGCACAATAATGACAAAAAAATTGGCTCAAAACCTATCCCAGTCATAAAACATAAAAAGAATCAATACTCACGTTGGAGGCCAATAATAGCCTGAAGACGAACATCTTCATGAAAATACCCAACATGCTTTGTTAAAATCTTAAGAGCCTCCTCAAAGTAGCTTGAAGACCATCAAGGAACAGCATAACAATAATATTCTTGCAAAGCATGTCAATCAAATAGTGAAAAAACAATTAATAATGCAAGGATACGGTGTAAATGCACTCTTTGTGTGAAGTGCAAACAAACCAATAGCTTGAGTGGCAGCTGCTTTCTCATCCAATACTCCCGTTCTAACACTGATGTTACGGACTCTCCTATCATCTTGGGCTTCTTCATCGGAAGATACATCACCAAATACTTTTGCAGCTCCATCATCATCAGAATCATCAATATCCACTGCTGATCCATCATCAAGGTTGCATGAAGCAAATGCCAAGGGAACCACTTGATGGAGATACTGAGGTGATTATCCAACATTCTACTTCAGATGATTTAACAAATACCAATCTAAGAAATGTGTGAAAATATACTTCAAGAACTCTTCTAAACATAGACACCTAACCTATACATTTAAAATGACATGTGAACTACCTGTATAAATCCGTCATCCAGGACCTCTGCAATATTACTGAAGAAACCATGAGTGTACTCTCGAAGCTCACTGAAATCCAGAGCAAAACCCTGAGAGAACATCATAAATAAAAGCAATGAGACATGTGTTAAAAAATTATTTACAGGTCATGAGTTGTGAAACTTACAGCAATAGCAGCTTCGATAAAAGGAGCTAAGATTGGCTCCATTCTTGGCCTCCCAACAGCCATTGCAATTATTCCTACAAGTTCAGTAGCCCTTGCACGTGCACGGAGATCTTCATCTTTAGTAAGCACCATGAAAATCTTCATCAATTCCAGAACACTCTCAGCATAAGGAATGAAGGCTAATTCTGCTGCTGCAGCAGCTGAACCAATTGCAGACTGCAACAAAAACACATCACTCAATATTATTCACATATTGATTTCAAAAGCATACTTGTTTCTTTACCTCCAATAAAATGCAGTTACCAGTTTACTACCACCAAAATACTTAAACAAAACATAAGGTTCATAAAACAGAAAACCACTGCATACCATGCACGTCTCTTGCAAATCACGACGATTGCTATGCAAGCCTTCAAGCAACTTTCCCATGAGAGGATCAAGATAGGGAAGAATCTCTGATCCCATGTTTTCGCAAAATGCAGCAAGTGCATAGTATGCTTTTTCCTGTAAAATTTGGAGGGCTTTATGATATATACTATATATCATAACGAAAAAATTACTTCCCCTGGATCAGACAAAAAAACATGATGTGCCAATCATTACCTGCACATCCGGTGATGTATCCCCTAGGGCATTCAGAATACAAGGAAGAACAATCTCATAGTGTGCAACAATTTCAGGTTGCAAATGCTCTGCAAACTGTCCCAGTGCAAAGGATGCTGCTCCACGCACCATCTGCTCTGGGTCCTTTAGGGCTTGTAAGACAATAGTTAAAATATTTTCCATCTTGTTCTTCATAACATCAAAACAGCCTTCTGATATGACACCCAAGGACATCACTGAAGCTTCACGGTATCTTGGATCCATATTTTGAGAATTCGATGAAGCAAAATCAAGAACAGGTGGGAAAATGTGCTTTCTTGGCAGGCTCATGGCCATCGTATCTAGAACTTCTGCAGCAGCTCGATCAGCAGAAAGGTCATCATCTTCATCTCTCTTATCACCTTCAGCAAGTAAAGAACACATGGCTGCTAGAATAGGATTAACCAATTTGTGTTTAATAAGAGATTTAGGCTTGTACTTAGCTAGCCATGAGATGATTTGTATTGCCTGATAACAGAAAAAAATGTTCAACTAAGCAACCAAATTTTTCACAAAAATACAGAACAAAGATAAGCGGAGACAGGCAGTCTGCAGGTTTAATTATCAATGTTAAAAGTGATCATTGCTAAGGCCACAAAAGTAAACCTGATGACGAGTATTTGCTTCTAGATCTTTCCTTGAGCACACTTCAAGAGCAAACTGAACAATGGGCAGTATAGATGATCCAAGTACAGGTGCCGGAGATTCTACCAAGTCATCAAATATTTCGAAGGCAATAGTAGCTACCTCTTCATCTCCATTGGCTAGACATTGTCGTGATACATTCAATATGCTTGGTATAAGTTCCCGGAACATCAGCTGCAGCAGGCATGTCAGCCCTCACATTATCAATTTCAATAAATGAACACCATAAGATTACAAATACATCAAGAAGATAGCCCTAGTATAAGATCAAATGACAAGTTTTGCAAATCTACAAGATGAGGTATTTAGAAGAACAAAACATAACAGTAAACTACATCGGCATATATAATAGAAAGTTTAAAAAATTAAATACAAAACATGAAGCAGTCTTACATTTTACAAATATAAAATATTAGATAGCAAAAAGAAAACAAAGAAATACCATACAACCAAAGGGTAAGGAAAGAAAGAAAAGAATGAAATTCAATTAAATTTAATGCCCACAAGTTACACGTAACAGTAAGAGGTGTAGCTGCATGTAATCTCATCATATGTGCAAGGTTAAAGGACTCTGCGTTCACATACCCAAAAATGACACCAAAGTGAAGAGACGATCCCAGGGCATCACAGTTTTTCACTATTATATATCAACGTGGCGGAGGTTATTTTTTTCCATTTAAAGCAATTGCTAGTCATTGTGGACATCCTGGTATTTCCAGAAGGTCAATGGGCCTTATGGAGGCACAGCATTTCAAAATGGTATGATGTTCCCAAAAACGTCCCCCAAATTAAGGTGACTTCTTGGGGTCATCACAACGTTACTTTGTTTTACAGTGATCAGCTGTGGACATTTCATCTCCATCCATATTTGTAGGGACAGTTAGAAACCCCGAGGAACAGTACACTACAACCCACCTGTTGCAGATATTTCATGTGAGGCATGAATATGATAGCTAGGATGCCTGGTAAGGCTTGAAAATCAAGAATCTCCATAGATTGGTTTTTATGTTCATCTGTAAGGATTTCTTGTATTGCTTCATCCCTACTTTGACCTCCTATAGCATTTTGACAAATGAATTTCAGTGATTCAATTTGTTTTACAAGCAAACTTGCATTTGGTTTGACTAGTCTTTGGCTCTTGTTTGTATGAAATATCTAAGAGACCAAATATTGAAGGAAACAACTTTTGTGACTCTCAGACTCTATGGCAGGCAGCCAACAAATGTCAGAAGTCATCATTGATATTAGCTGTGGCTATGTGATGAGGAGTCCTTGTTTTATGAAGAGAAAGCACTGGTTGAGATGAGGGCAGTCCAGTGGGTGGATGATTAGGGTTTGTATCTAAGTTTTCTCCTAATGAATTGACCAAAGGTGGGGACAAAATTCCAATAAAAAGGAGAAGAGACAAGGCTGGAGTAGAAAAGAATAATGATAACTGAGTTTTATGGACACATAACAGGCAGGTACTACATGGCTACTAGCATTAGGTGCACTAAAATTAAATTTATGGACCATACAGATCTGTATGTATAAGATCTAATGGTTTCGATGCAAAGTGTTCTTTTGATTAAAATCAAGTGTTCTGTTGATATTGCCTATAAGTGATGTCTGCAAGCTTTGAAATCCTTGGCATGTCTTTCACGGCTTCCTTACAATTGATCTTCGCAAGATTGTCAAAGTTTAGGTTCCCCATTCCCTGTGCCATAACCAGCTCTTGTCGTCTTGCCCCATGTACTGTCATTCACTTTTGATTTCAATGAGGATATAGGGATTATTAGATGTTCTATATTCATCTGCTATCAAATCCCCATCCTTCTTGATATCACATCCTCCCATATGAAATCTGAGAGTGTGCCCTTGATCACACAATTGACTTGCACTTTAAAGATTCTTCTTCAACCCTTTTAACATATAGGACATTGTCAGATTTTATTTATCCATTATTCAAACTAAGAGTCCCTTTTCCTTTTATATTGGTCTTGCTATTGTCTCCAAATTTCTCTATCCCTTCATTCACTTGTTCAAGGGTAAGAAAATTACTTTTGTCAACTATCATGTGCATTGAACAACTGCTATCAACATACCATTTCTCTCAATTGTTTCGTGTGTATTGAGCTGTTTGAACAAACATGGATTATTCTTTCTTTTCTTGCTCCGCTTTCTTCTCCCAAACCTTAGTTGATTCATCCTCCTTTTTATTAATGAACATACTCCTTATTTTGTCATGTAGGATGTTCTCCAAAAAAGTATTATGCTCCCAAAATTGTTACACTTGAATATAATGTTATAATCCATTTGGGGAGCAAATGAATTATTTTTCCTTTTGGTGAAACCAACATTATCCCTTGTACAAATTCTACAATCTACTGCTATGTAACCAAAATGATTGCATGAGAAACAATAGCCATTAAAGGAATGACAGAACCTAGTTATACCTAATTGTCTTTGATATAAGGGGTTCCAAAAATTGTCCTTGTTTGCCTTTGGAGATGGATTGTTCTTTTGTGGGACTTTGTTCTCCTCTTTCTTGTTGCCTTCCCTTTTGGTGGAACTCTTGAAAACCTCAATGTACCTTTTTGGCTTTTCCTCACTTGTCTTTTAAGGCAGATCCATAGTATTGGAACATGTAGCCTCTTTTGTTTCTTTTGGTTTTCACTTAAACCAAGAAAAATATTAATAAACAGTGACCTTTGTGAATTGATGAACATCCAGTATTTTGATGCTTTTGTCAAACTTCAAGCTTTGATTTACTTGTCCAATAGATTTCTCCTACACCTTTCCTAAAGAAAGGATTTCAAGCTCCTATTTTTCACAATCACATTCCTTTGCCTTAAGCTGATCTTTTATAACTTCCTCAATTCGCTTTTCCTCTTCTAATTGTACTTTCTTATCCAATTTTTCAAGACTCTGTTTAAGGTTTTCATGAGCTTAACTATCCTCTTGAATTTGTACCTTTTGTTTCAAAATTCTATTCTAAGCTTCTTGTTTTCTCTATAAGCATAATGAAGTTCTTCCTCAAGATCTACTTCTTCATCTTCATTGCACACCTCTTTTTCTTCTTTCTCTTCGTCTTTTTCATCCTTGACTTCCATTGTCATTAAGAGTAATTCTTCTCCATCACAGCTTGGACTTTCTTCACTGCTTCCCTCTTATGAGCTATCGTCTTTTCTTGAATGAAGACAATTTTTGAATTTGCCAAAATCCTCCGATTCATATTGATCTTTTTAGTGACTCTTCTTTTTGTTAAAGAAATATAGATCAGAATAGAGAAGAAATGTAATGCTTTACTTGGATCGAATCTCTGCAGTATTAGATAATTGCCACTGTGATTGATTTCTAAACAGCAGATACGATCTCATATAAATATAAGAATGAATGGTTATTATTGTGGAAGGACATGACCGTACGTGGCTGGACAGCCACGTAGGGTCATGTCTTTCCACTAATATGTTTGCTTAGATTAACAATCATCTTTCAAGTATAATGATGTGTTTCACATCATTGTGTTTAATACTTAACAAATGGTGCAAGATAATAATGTTTATTGCAATATCGTGGCTATCAACTTCAGCGATATAAGTCACGGTATGTATATGTATCGTGACTGTTATCACAGTCACGATACATATACTTATCGTGACTGGTATATATAACATTCAAACTGTATTTACTTCATTGCTGATCTCAATATGAATATGTATATTTACAATATGAGCATATATATATATATATGCTCGTATCTTTTCCATATATCATTTAGAGCATTTGAAGACTTAAATACTATCGAAGCTATTTTCTCAACACTCCCTCTTAGTAAGAGAGGATTTAAGTTGTATCTCTCAATGTAATAGTATGTCATGATTACCGACACAATTCGGGACAACATAAAGAAGTCATTAGTCATGATCAATACTTAACATCTCAATATCATGATATCCAGCACAATCCAGGACAACCCTGTTAGGGTGTCAATCATGATATAGTAGTTATTACACAATCTAGTAATAACATAAGCATCAAGATATCCGGCACAGTCCAGGACAACCCTGTTCGGGTGTCAATCTTGAAGCTAGGTTAACTAGTGTCAAGATCGTCACCTTGAAATAGTAACCTCAATTATTTACACAGAAGATCGTCTTCTTCTTTGAACACAAAAGAAATATTTCAATATAACTTTCTTTATTTATTCATGAATACAAAGAACAAAAAGTAGGAATTACATGCCAACAATTTTAAGGTTTAGTCATACCAATTTTTCTCCTGAAATAACCTATCTTCAATTTTGCAAGAGGTTTGGTAAAGATGTCAGCATTTTGTTCTTCAGTGCTGATATAAACCAGTTTAATGATGTTCCTGTCAACCATGTCTCTTATGTAGTGGTAAGGAATCTCTGTGTTTTGATCGATTATGGAAGACTTGATTTACTGAGAATTTGATACAGCGTTGATTATCACAATGAATAATGGTAGGTTTCAAGGGTTTTCCAAAGAGATCAAACAATAGCTTCCTTAACCATACTGCTTCTCGAGCTCCCATAGAGGCAGCCATGTATTCTGCTTCAATGGAACTCTGAGCAACAGCCGACTGTTTCCTGCTGAACCAAGATATCATTACTGATCCTAAACTGAAACAACATCTTGTGGTACACTTGCGATCTATGGAACTACCTGCCCAATCTGAATCTGAGTAACCCTGAAGTTGGATCTCAACTTTTTCATATTTCAAACCAAGTCCAATAGTCCCTCGTAAATATCTCAGAATGTACTTACCAGCCATTAAGTGAATTTGCTTAGGTTCACACATGAAGTGACTTAGTACATTTGTAGCATAACAGATGTTAGGACGTGTGTTTACCAGATACATGAGGGATCCAATAATTTGTCTGTATAGTGTGGGATCTGTAGGTTCAGAATTTTCTGCTTCACTTTTTAGCTTGTGTAGATTTGTTTCCATTGGGGTAGCCAATGGTTTACAATCCATCATTCTGAATCTGGTTAATATGTCAGAGGTATACTTTTCTTGATTTAAGAAAATGTGATCTTCCTTTTGCCAAATTTCTAGACCCAAGAAGTAGTGTAGTAGGCCCATATCCTTCATATCAAACTCAGCTACTAGGTCTTGTTTGCATTTTGCAATCAGGTGATCTTCTCCTGTTATAAGCAAGTCATCAACATAAAGAACTAGGATTATCATATCACCATTTACTACCTTGAAGTAGATGTTAGGGTCTGCTATGTTCTTGGAGTACCCTCGTTTGGTGAGATAGTTGTATATCCTTTCATACCATGCTCTGGGGGCTTGTTTAAGGCCTTAAAGAGCTTTCTTTAATTTACATACATAGTGATCTTTATCATGTGTGATAAATCATTCTGGTTGCTCTATGTATACTTCTTCCTCAATTTTCCCATTCAGAAAAGAAGTCTTGACATCCATTTGGTGTACTTTCCATCCTTTGGATGCTGCAATTGCAAGAATGGTTCTTACAGAGGTATATCGAGCTACAGGAGCAAAAGTTTCTTCATAGTCAATCCCAGCCTTTTGTGAGAATCCTCTGGCAACAAACCGGGCTTTTTCAATGCTGCCATCTGGTGCATATTTGATTTTGAATAACCATTTTGAAGAGACAACTGATTTGTCTTTGGGTCTGGGCACAATGTCCCAAACATCATTTTTCAGAATGGACTGATACTCTTCAATCATGGCTTCTCTCCAAGCTTGTTTTGTCAAAGCTTTTTCAACACTGTCAAGTTCAAATTCTATAAGCTCAGTTAGAAGGGCAATATAACATTTATGTGTTCTTCTCTTGTTTTCTCAAAATATTTGATCTGGCTCTACATTATTTTCTTCAAACATCTTTCTTGCCCATAAGGGTCTCTTTTTGTTATTTGATATTTCATTATCCTCAACATTTGGACATGTAGCCTCAATATTTGAAGATGTAG
>MU224668.1:134491-148075 GCA_018584345.1 Thuja plicata
AAAGAGCAAAGAGATACACAACCTTAGAAGAGGGAACATTACAGGCATCATCATGTTTTTCTGTTATCAAGTTCATCTAATGCCCATCTTAACATTTTAATGCCTTTATTTTGTTTTGGAATCTTCTCAGTTTTGTTGAGCTTTGAAAGAACTTGGTATTTACATCACCATCCATCAGCCACAATTGTCATGATTTAGCTCTCTGATATTCTTCCTCCTTTCTTATTTAACATGGTCTTTGTTATGCATGCCAGTTATAATTATTTTCTAGTTCACATCTATTAACTTTTGCTCGATTCTATTTTTGACATCCTGTAACATTTTGATGAAATCATAGTTTTTTTGTTCCCACTGAGATCGGGGTTGTATCCCACCAATCTTTGATAAGGTCAATCAGATCCTCTAGATGCAACCACATTAATTCAAATTTGTAAATAAATCTTACAAGTGGGGTATCTTTCTAAATTGAAGCCTCTACCGAAAAGTGGTCAGACCCAAATAAGGCCATGCATTTTTTATTCCATTATTGTGGCGAACTTAAGCCATTGGGCAGTGTATAGAAACTAGACTAGCTTTTCTGCTGTGCTAGTGAATCCCTTATGATGGTTTTTCCATGTGTAGATTTCATTCATGGGATCGCATGCCCCAGACAATTGCTCTCCACAAACTTCCCAAAGTCTTTCAAAGATTGGGGTTCCATTGTAAGGCCCCCACATATTTTGCCATGCTCAGCATTGCATTGACATCCCAAGATTATTTTTTCCCCAATATGATTTACTATTTCGATACTGAGGGAGGCCCACAAGTTGACGTTATTGATTTCTAATTGGAACAAACATTTAATATCATAAACTCTAAATTAGAGGATCAACTTCACACCTTGCAAATGATCCAATTTGTTTCTACATTGATTATGTTGATTGTGACTTATTTGGATGCCATAGTGCGCCCATGCCACCAACCGCTACTGTAGCATCCATGAAATAGTCATTCCATCCAAAATTTTGGTACTTGGAGCAACGAGCATCATCTGTTATGAATTTGGTCTCTTGTAGTAATAAGATATCAATTAACATGTTCTCCATTTGGCATTCGGTCAAATGTCGTTCGTTAGGGGCATTTAAGCCCCTTAAATGCCCCTTACGCTCCATGTGGTAATCTTCATTGCTCTCTAAGAGAGTGGTGTCCTCCCTTATATCTCAGCAGGTATTCTTTGATGCTTGACAGGCAATTTTCTTCAGCAAATTCACCTCTCTTCTGTTTGTTTGTTTTCCTTTCCTTCTTTTCTTTTTTGCTATTGCAATTCAACGCTATGGAGGCCGACTAAGAGAGGCATATAGGGTCAAATGATTCCCAATTCATTGTAATTTAATTCATCTTCCTTGTTGGAATTGCTCTATAGCTTTTCACCATTCACCCCCTTTTTTATCATCTATAGTTTTCTGGGCTTCAACGCCTTTCAGGTAAACCTAGGTTTAAGTTGGCCTCTACAACAATCCCAATGGTGGCCATAATGGTGGATACCAAGGATGCACTTTGAAAAATTGAGGCAGGAATAGGGCGATCGTATGAATCCAATCCTTGGGTGTTGGATTTTTCTTCTTGCCCTAATGTTGCTTCTTGTTGTGCCTCTTTTGATATGTGATTTCCAACACATCCACTTTTGATATGTGATTTCCAACACATCCACCCTTCTCAACTCTCATTACTTTTGAGCATTTTGTTACATAATCATGTAAAATCTCAATTCAGTTCTAATGTTATTTAATAAGGTCCTAAAATTTTCCCTATTTTTAATAGCCATCGCCTAAAAGTGGCCTCCTCAAAATTCATTCCAGAAATATGTTGCCCCATCCCCTGCCATCCTTGTCTTGAAGACTTGGTGTATCACAACAAAATTTCCATGGGAATGACAAGTGACATAACAGTAAGTGCAGATAAGGATTTTAGTATGAATGCCACAGATACGAGCATTATGCGAACATAGTAGACAAGGCTCGTGGCAGATACATAATTTTAGTGAAGCGACACATTCGAGTTTTCTGAATGACCAAGAACTATATGGTTGATGCAGATAGGACTACCAAGTGTGCATGTAAAACAGATTAGTTGTTTTTATTGCAATACTACAAATATGTGAATATCCATGAATATAATCCTTTAAAAGAAATTACAAAGTTCACTCAGCATTCTATTACTGTTTCTTTAAACAAATTCAGGTTAAAAAAGAAAAGACTCCACTTACAACTTCATTCTCAGTTTGAATGTACTCCACAAATGATCCAACTGCTCTGAAACAGAAAACAATAATGTTTAGATTTTTAAATTTCAACCCAAATAAGACAAGTTGATGTCTGACATTAACACATCGTCCACGCTAGATTAACAATATATTAAGATATACAATTCCAAAATAGGAATCTTTGGGTCTCTATTTCCACAGGGCAATCCAGTAAGATAAATATTACTAAGTACCATCTAGAAAGCCACAAAACAATTGATGCCTGACATTATCTTAGCTTGTCAGGAATCTTTTAACGACTATAATCTACATTCCATAGGAGAATCCACAAATATAAACATTATTTAGCACCATCAAGAAGGCCATGAAATAGTATACTATGCAAGTTGCAATAACTTAACTACAAAATTGGCACTCACTTTAAAGCAGCAATTCTAACACGATTGCTGCTTTCGTCTTGCAAGGATTTTACAAATATTGATTGTAGTGTAGAAAAATGTGGTCTCAAAACATCTCCAATTGTCTCCGTTAAAGAGCTGAAGAGAATCAATGCAACCTGGCAACAAAAAGGCAAAATGAGGATTTAATCATCAAATGTGAATGCAGACACAATAATAGAAACTAGAAGTGCAGTCACTTTCCAGTATCATTGACATCATAAGAGCCTGGCCAATGATACAGTTGACAATTGAATTATGCAAACCAGATATAGCTTGCCTCACATTCAAGTACATGCATGCATGGATAAACACACGGAACTGATCTATATAAACCATACAGCTTGTTATAACTTTCCCTTCAGTATTTACATACACCTGAAAACACACACACACACACAGACTGCTCTGAAATCCCATGCTGATAACATTAATGTGGAATCGGTATTGCAAAAGTGTAAGCAATTGTCTTGCATTCAGAAATATTAAGTCTTGAGACAATGTCCACTTGCTAATTCTCTTTTTAGTTCACTGGTACAAAACTCATATGAACAGCCAGGAAAAGAGCTTGCTCACATTCCTCCAACAAAAACCGAGAGTGCGTCCTTAAGAATGTTAAATATCACAAACCCAACCAGTTACAGATGAATTCAAGTTACCTGTTAAAAGTGTTGGTCTGAAATGCAGTCACGCGAATTTGAAATGGTATATTGTGAATAAGCTTTGCATCGTAATTGGTTCTCAATGTATCTTTAAGTAAGGTAGACTCTCTATAAGGCATCCCAATTGTATCAGCACAAGAAACATAAATTTTTCCAAGACTTGCTTTGATTTATAATACACAACGTTAAGATTTGCTAAAAAATATAGGTACTCGTAGAAAATATTTTTCAAAACTTATTTTAACCTTAAAATACAGAGTTTAGATTTGCTAAATTATTCATGTACTTGTGATAATTCTATGTTTTTCTTCAGAATTTGCCTACACTACATAGAACATATATTTCCAATTTTTTGAACTGAAAAATTCACCTTTGATTTGAAACTTAGAAAATTTTGAAATTCCTTCAAATTTTTCCTGCCATACAAAATCACTATGTATGTCAAATCCATTTTTCAATGACATTAATAAGAGTGCTGTTACAAAAGCATCAAATTATTATATTGTCAATGAACCCATTTATGTGATGCTTAATATATGTGCACAGTGTTTAGATGTGCTACTTAAAAATTGTGAGATTGTTATGCCTACCTTCAACTGCTCACACCACACTTGAACCACAGTAATTTCACAGTTTGACCACTTGATCTAGAGCCAATAGTTTGTGAAAAAGTTAGTAGAGCATTCTAAATACTCCACGGCCACATATGCCTTGATTTTTGTGCAAATTTTGGCTTTAAAAAGACCAACACTCACATTATATTGTGATCTTAAGCTCATACTAATTGTGGATTCTTTCACGTAATGAGGCATGTGGACTTAGTGCCCATGGCCTTCACTTTTGTCGCTTGGTGCTTGGTCATGGTGACTTGGTGGAGCGTGTAACCACCACCTTATATCATCTATATGAACTCTTCAAGAAGAGATAGGCAAAGCAATGATTTTATCCCCACTCATCTTAGTGAGTATCATTTATTGTTGTACTTGTATAATGATGTTTCTACTCTTGGCACACCTTGTGAGCATGGTGAAAAGGCTATAGGGCTCGAGTTTTTAAAGTTATTTTTGAAAACGTAAATGATGACAATCTAGAGTCACTTATTCACTTCGAGTGTCCTCGTGCTCTTTGGGCTCACAATCGGAAGTTATATGTAGATCATGATACTATGTTATCTCTCAATGATCCTCTTTCAATTTCCAATGTGCCTCTTCATTCTTCAAAGACGATAACCCATGTCTATGATCCTTTAGGGGTTTCAACTGTTAATGTTATTACCAGTGATCAAAATAAGCAGCAAAACATGACAAAATAATGAGCACAGAGACACATAATTTATCCTGGGAAAACCCTCCTACTCGAGGGAAAAATCCAGCCAGACTGCAAAAACTTCCTCCTTTATTATGATCTCAAAACTGAATACAAATGCCTTTACAAATAGATGAGATATGAAGCCACAATGACAGGCTGATCTCAATGGAATGCTAAACAACTTATAAAATAACACATGATATGAAATACAATGCCTAGCTCTCTCCTTAGAGCCTTCATAGCAATACCAGAAATATGTATGAATGCTCAGCTCTCTCATAAATATATGACAGATTTGGAATATATATAAAATGCTCAGCGATAACATCAGAAACACTTGAGCAACCTGCAAGAAGAACTCATATATTAAATGCGAAAACAAACTCTTTGAACGCTAGAAGATAGAACTGTCGAACATCAGAAAAGAGAAGTCGATACAATAAATATCCACACCTCGACGGTAATCATCCAATACATATGCGAAAACTCCATTATGAAAAGAATCGAATAGTCATCAAGATAACGGACCAAGACAATAATGAAAGTAACCGATGTGGGAACCTTCGCGGGACTCTTTCAATTCCATCGAGAGTGACTCTTGCCATTCCATCGAATGACACTTCACACAAAGTGCGTCCACATAATACTGACATGGAAGAATATTCAAGGAAGCGGACACAACAATCTCAACATAAATTATGCAATTATAAACTCCACGGAGAATCACAAGGCCACCACGTAGGGTAACTACACAGATGAGATTATGTGCGGAAGCAACAAATTTGCTCAGCAATCATAATCAAGTAAAAGTCAGCAACAAAAGAATAGGTAATCATCTGAGATAGGAAAGATATCTCTCACAGCTACCAAAACATTAACACTCCCTCTTAGCAAGAGAGAGATCATTCATATGACATAGAGTGTCTCAACCTGACAAGTATAATGGCTACACCCATATGTGTCAGCAGCAACCTTTATCACAAATTCTCTCAACGTGATTTTGTCATCTCAACATGACGAACATAAGAAGCTGCAACAAAAATGTCAGTAACAAAATCTTATCACAGATTTTCTCAAAATAATATTGTCATCTCAGTGTGACATTCACCATGGCTACTCCCAGAGGATGAAAGAACAGAAAACTAAGTCATGGAATCTCACACATGGCTACTCCAAGAGGGTGGATCCACCATAGCTACTCCCAGAGGGTGGAACAAGGGCTTTCACCTCAAACTTATCTTGCAAAGAAGAATGCATTAACAAGGGATTGCACCTCGAACTTCTCCCTCACAGAGAAGAACTCATTAACAAGGGATTGCACCTCGAACTTCTCCTTCACAGCGAAGATCTCAATAACAAGGGATTGCACCTCGAACTTCTCCCTCACAGAGAAGAACTCGTTACATCACATAATAGGAACAACTGAATGTTGAGACTCCCTCTCAACAGGGATACCATTCTCACTGCTTTGATTATCACAATAAAATAGAGTTGATTTCAATGTTTGACGAAACAAGGAGCTTTTGTAGTCACACTGCTACATGAGCTTGCTAATCCTTTGCAAGGAGCATGACACTCTCCATCTACCGCTCAAGCTCTCTCTGAATCTAATTTCCTCCTCTTAGAATAAATTGATCATAAGACAATCTGAATAGGTTCTTCTTCAAGAGATGTTTCCAGTAAAGAGCCACCAACTCAGCTCAGGTTGCAATCTCTCATCATCCTTGTGCTCCTCAATCCGTCCTGGAAGCATATTAGAGATTAGAAATAGACTCAAACTAGATCCCAAAGAGAAATATACAGACTAATGCTAAAAGCATACATGATTCACTCTTCCGAATTTTATTGCATGAATTAACTACATAAAATTCATGATCAATATTCAAAGGTATAATCATAAAATACTTATCTCTTTATTGTTGATCAAATTAGTAAAGCCCTTTCAAATTAGAAACAAAATCAGATGGGATTGCTTTGCAAGTGTAGCACATATGAAATCTGCCACTTCAACCTCTAACAAATGACTCCTAGCAATGTCTTAGAACTTCTTATCAGAATTTTCTTGATCCTTATGTAATGCCATAGCATTCGCAGATTGAACAAACAACCCATCAACGATTTCAGTGCTCTAAAACTCAAAACCTTCATAAGATCTGAAACTTCAATACTTACAGATAACTCCAGCAATCTCTCTTCTTACAGTGATCTCTCTTCTCTTCCTTTTTTTTCAGATGCCATGAAATGCAAGCTTAAACCTGGCTCTGATACCATGTTAATGTTATTACCATTAATCGAAATACGCAGCAAAACATGATAGAATAGTGAACACAAAGACACATAATTTATCCTAGGAAAACCCTCCTACTTAAGGGAAAAACCCAGCCACACCGCAAAAACTTCCTCCTTTATTATGATCTCAAAACTGAATACAAATGCCTTTACAAATAGATGAGATATGAAGCCACAATGACAGGTTGATCTCAATGGAATGCTAAACAACTTATAAAATAACACATGATATGAAATAGAATGCTCGGCTATCTCCTTAGAGCCTTCACGGCAATACCAGAGATATGTATGAATGCTCAGCTCTCTCCTGAATATATGACATACTCGGAATATATCAGCGATAACATCATAAACACTTGAGCGACCTGCAAGAAGAACTCATATATGAAAGGTGAAAAGCAAACTCTTCGAACGCTAGAAGATAGAACTGTCGAACATCAGAAAAGGGGAGAAGTCGATACAATATATATCCACATCCCAACGGTAATCATCCAATACATATGCTAAAACTCCATTATGAAAAGAATTGAATAGTCATCAAGATAACGGACCAAGACAATAATGAAAGAAGTAACCGTTGTGGAACCGTCGGAGGAGACTTCCAATTCCATTGAGAGTGACTCTTGCCATTCCATCAAATGACACTTCACACAAAGTCAGTCCACATACTACTGACATGGAAATGTATTCAAGGAAGCGGACACAACAATCTCAACATAAGCTATGCAATTATAAACTCCACGGAGAATCACAAAAAGGCCACCACGTAGGGTAACTACACAGATGAGCTTACGCCCTAAAGAAACAAGTTTGCTCAGCAATCATAATCAAGTAAAAGTCAACAACAGAAGAATAGGTAATCATCTAAGATAGGAATGATATCTCTCGCAGCTACCAAAACATTAACATTGACACTTTAGATGAGATTGCAATTGCTTCAAAGGTTCTTGATCCTTCGTCAGGGATAGTTGATCAACCTTCTCTTTCACTTGAGACTTTCATCATTCCTGATCGGTAGGTTTATCATTGTCTTCTTGATTGGGATTCTTATTTGTCAAACATTGGTTTCTTATTTGTGGAATCTCACATTTCAGATTTGGGAGGCACATCTGAGGGAGAATGTTGCTAATAGTTGTGGCACCAGTGTTGTCACTTCATCTTTGTCTTTATATCTTGCTCCAAATCAATTTCCATTGGTTCCTTGGTTGTCACCTTCTACTATGGTTGGGTATGTTTCATCATCTTCCAAGGTCTTGGCGACACATGAGCAAATTTCAGAGACATCATCTTTCTACATTTAGATTCCACTTCCTAATTCCTATCTAGAATGGGAAGCATTCCTGAAATTGTACTTGGTTTATCTTCTTCCCAAGGGGAGAAATGTTGTTTGTAGGCGTTGGAATATGTTTTGTCTTCAAGCACCCGCCATTTCTGTAGGACATTGTTCATTATGGGGGGGCTACGTTGTCTCCTTTCTTCCTTTCTATGGAGGGATATTTGATTGTATATACCTAATGTATGTAGTCCTTAAGGGTGTGATTTAGTCCTACATCCATGCATCTTGTTTGTTTCGCTTTTGGAAAGGAGTTTTCTCCCATGTGGTTTTCTTGTTTTGGGAGAAATGTTGTTTGTAGGTGTTGGATTATGTTTTGTCTTCAAGCACCCGCCATTTCTGCAGGACATTATTCCTTATGGGGGGGCTAAGTTGTCTCCTTTCTTCCTTCCTATGGAGGGATATTTGATTGTATATACTTGATGTATGTAGTCCCCACCATTTCAGCAGGACATTATTCATTATGGGGGGGGCTATGTTGTCTCCTTTCTTCCTTCCTATGGAGGAATATTTGAATGTATATACCTGATGTATGCAGTCCCCACCATTTCTGCAGGACATTAGTCATTATGGGGGGGCTATGTTGTCTCCTTTCTTCCTTCCTATGGAGGGATATTTGATTGTATATACCTAATGTATGTAGTCCTTGGGAGTGTGATTTAGTCCTACATGCATGCATCGCGTTTGTTTCTCTCTTTTGAAGAGGAGTTTTCTCCCATGTGGTTTTCTCCTTTTGTGTGAAATGTTGTTTGTAGGCATTGGCCTATGTTTTGTCTTCAAGCACCCACCATTTCTACAGGACATAGTTCATTAGGGGGGGGGGGCTTTATTGTCTCCTTTCTTCCTTCCTATGGAGGGATATTTGATTGTATATACGTGATGTATGTAGTCCTTGGGGGTGTGATTTAGTCCTACATCCATGCATCTTGTTTAATTCTCTTTTGGAGAGGAGTTTTCACACATGTGGTTTTCTCATTTTCTCCGTTCGTGAGAGATTTCTATTTGCATTGTACATGGGTACCTAGAATGGCCTAATTGTCGGGACCCATCTTGCATGTAGCTCATATTGCATAATAATATTCTCCCTAAGTTGCACTTAAGGGGGGATGTTGGTGTAAATTATTATTTACTCACGTGCTTAAGTTTAACTTAGGCATTATTAATAAATTATTAGGTGCATTTAGTTTTATGGTAGTTGTACAGTTACATCCACCTACCAGTTCATTTCTTGTCTTTATAAGCAAGGCACATATGTACATTATTTTGTATCTCAATACTATTCATCTTCCCGTTGAAATATTTGTCTCGCATTGTGAAGGTTGTCTGTAGATTGTACTCCTCGAAGGTTGATTTCTCCAACAATAATAGGTGGCTTATGTTTATTTAGTTTGATTTTTAAAAAATTATCAATTAATAAAATCTTTTTAAAATATCATACAATGACTGGGTATGAACATCTATTCAGATTCATAGTTGTCTTAGAGATATGAGAACTGATTAACATTTTTGTGATATTGTATGACTACGTATATATCTGTCGAATTCTGCAAAATGGATGAAAATAATAGAAATAATATGATTGTCATGCATGCATAAAGTCATTGGAAATCAAGGAAAATCAAGGAGTCGCAAGGTTGCCATGCCTCTGTCGCGTCAAAATGAAAACTCGGACAAAAACCCTTGCACCTGTTGTTGCGCCCTCCCTCCGTCGCATGTGCCTTCTCACGTCCAAAAAATGGAAGGAAACTTTGAAAAAACTGTGAATCACATTTTTACTAAATGTTGCAAGTTTTTCATGATTTTAGGGCAAAAAATCACCAGTTTTTGTATGTCTTTTTGAAAAATGCGTTGTAAATTTTGTTAAAAATAAGCGCCAAGCTTAACGATCGGTGACTCGGCTGGGGTTCAGACCCCCATGTAATCACAAGTCAGGTGAGTTTTTGCCTTTTTTTTCAACTATGATGTAGATAGACATTTCATAACAAAAATTTCTTCCCCTTTCAAGGTTTCTCCATGTTAAACATATGTGTTCTCATGTATTGTAGTTTGGTTGTTATTATTTAGTCTTGTGCCTTTGCTTATGATCTTGGTTAAAAAGGATACAATATTACCAAAGCAGTGGAGCATTTATCAAAGACTCTTGATAGCTAAGAGATTTAGATTCAAGGGTTCTCTTTCTGCAAACATCAATCAGTTGTGGCATTCCTCAATTTCTTCATCTCAGCTGCAGCTTTTGCGCCACAGCATTCTACTTTTACAACAATCTTGTTTTCCTGTCATTTTTCTAAAGTATGTATATTTTAAGCATTTATTTGATTTAGAGATGTCAATTTGTCCATTTCTTTTTACATTGTTGGTCAATCAGGCCCCTCCTTTCCAATTTAGCTTCTAAATGATAAATCTGTAAAACAGATAATGAAACGATAAATGTAACATTGTGTTTGAAATGCCCAAAACTGGGATAGAAATTTTCGATGTTAAATTGTGTTAGATCAAACATATTTTTATTTCAGTTCATTTTCACTGTTCAGCCTCCAAACCCAAAAATATCCCTGAAACATGGAGACATGACAAATTGGCAAGTTGGTTACATCTTTAAGCTAAGTTACCAAATCACACCCAAATTAGGCCAATTTTGGGTACAAAAACGTCTCAAAATTAGAGTCATCATGGAATCAGCACCGAAACAGTTAAGGTTCGAAACTTTCATCCCTAGGTTTTGCCAACTTTCAGACCTCAAAAAAAAACTTAAATAATATATTTTACTCCCCAAAATAAAATAAAAAATACCTAAATGTAACCTCGGTCTGCATTCCAGAATAAGAACCTCATTTTGTTTCAGCCGAAAACTGTAAATTGAAAAATAGTATTTAAATTGTCCCGTGGACTTCTATCTGTGCAGGTCTCTCTTTATGTGTTTTGCCACAGTTTCATAGCGGATTAAAATTGCCACAATAGAGTCTGTTTCTTCAATCGGTGCCTTCTTAGTTACTTATCCTCCATTGCCTATGCAACAACTGCTCAGGGGATTTTCATTAAAATAATAATGTACTGTTTATAATGGTCATCTTTAGTGAGTTTAATTTTATTAGTTAGTTTCTATTTTTGTAATTAGTTAGTTTCTAAATTCATATTCAGTTAACAATTATTTCGTTTAGAAACATCGTCGTGTACTTTTCTATTTAAGGAGACTTTGTCTTTATTGTTTAATATCAAACTATCAAGTTTTATAACACGGTATCAGAACGGGAGCCGATCTGGGTTTGACTTGTTGATGTTTTGTAGCTTCTGTCAGATAAATCCTATGAAACTATTGAATAGATATATATATATATATATATATATATTTATTTTATGTGAGATATAATATATATAGATATATATCTAAAATAGAATTAGGAGAAATTAATATAATAATGATTCAGAGATATTACATGTGTGTATGTGTGTGTGTATATATATATGTAGTTACATAATCAATTGTCATTATATTAACCTCAATAATGAATAGACATGTCCCATGAAGGGGCATGTCTCTCCTAGCCTCAATTCTCAATATAAATGAAAGAGAGATTGCTGCATTTGGAAAACACATACAACATAGAGTGCTATTACATTTTCAGTGATCCTAAAATTAACATGGTATCAGAGCCAGGTTGCAAATGTAAGAGAGTAGCTTGTTGATGGTGAATGTGTGACTGTCTCAGAAAATACAGTCTCAGTACAGGGACCATAATTCCCAAATACACCGTTGGATTTTTCTGAATTTTTGATATATTGGTGATAAACAAATTTCGAAGAATCTCACTGGAGCGATTGGAGAGAAAGTGTCGGGTTCAAAAGTTATGACCAACTGTGTAAGGGTCTATGTGAAATTCCTGAAAGCGGCTTTCATGAAAGAGATATATTAATTTGTTATGATCGTGGTCAAGCATTAACAAAGAAGCATGTATTCAAGGAAGGGTGTATCTTTCTAGAAAGAAAGAATTAATTATAGTGTCACCTCTCTTGGAGCAATCAAGTCATTTCACAAGAAGACATGAGAATTGCTCAACGATATAAGAGTGGGAATTGTACATTGTGGGAGTGAATAATAACCAATGTTACATTTCCATTTGAACCATCCTTAGTGTGGAGATAATTCAAAGGGAACATGTCTCTCAAATATGTTGATGCCAGATAAGTATTTATTGTTGATCTAATGGCCTTTACGGCAAATATCCACAACCTTGGATAATAATAAATATATAGAATATATATTTATTATAAATCGATATATAAATAATAATAATAAATATAAGGATATTCATTATTTATTGTTTATTAGAAAAATCAATTTGAATGGGAATAAATTAAAGTTTATTTAATTGGCCCAAGTCGGCCTCTTGAGGAGAATTTAAATAAACAAAGGTTTATTTTAAAGGCCCAAGTCGGCCTCTTAAGGAGCCTCCCCAATCACATATATATGAGGATCGATTTTTGGGAGAAGACATATCAAAACCATAACATAGTGTCTTCTCTCCAAGAATAAATCTGCTGGTGCGATTTAGAGCTGCATTCATAAGGAGCGAATTCTCCTTCTTTGAGATTGTTCGATTTGTCCAAGTGCTGGAATTAGTGTTCGATATTTTCCAGAATTTGGCAAATTCATTAAACATAAAGTCCAAATCTAAAGGAAAACGATTCAAGGCAGATCTTCAAAGGTGGTGATTTGAAGTAACTTTGGCGCCAACCTTCAGTACTTTCAGCAGCCGAATCAATAGATTGCTATTGATTTTCAATCATTTGCAAGGGCAAAACTTGAAGATTGATAATGCATATCTGAACCTGACATCTTCAATTTCTGGGTAATATCTTACCAATTTTGTTCCCTGTGCTTAGCATTGAAAAGATCTCTATAGTTTGAACATTCATTGTTAAATCTGGAAAATATTAACATGGTATCAGAGCCAAGGTAGAGGAAAAGATCCATTTTCAGATCTAGGAATTCAAACTAACTCTTTCAAACTAAGATATCATGTCAACCGGGGTTTTGACATGACCTCGAGGTAGGGTAAATGCTTGCATAGGTTAAAAAATGGCTCCTATATAAATGGCCAAGGAGGCATGAGTAAAGAAGACTTCAAATCTTACATAATTGGTAAAAGAGCCAGAATTTACCTATTAGATTATAAATTGTCATTTCTTTAATTGATTGGATCAAGTTACATTAAGAGGGAGCCTAACTTGGTAAATAAACCTAAGTCTCAGAGGGAGCTGATAGGGATTACACAAATCTTGATCTAGAGGGAGTAGATCATCCCACCTTAGTGC
>MU224668.1:151503-175783 GCA_018584345.1 Thuja plicata
GCCAATATATCAGTCCACATGCATTAGGAATTGACGCCAATATATCAGAGATAACTGCACACTGTATAGCAGAGACTGCTGTTGCTCTCATAGACAATTCGCACCTTAAGAGCATGCTGTTTTTTTTGTATATCCCAAATGACTAAATGAAGTTCCTTTTATACAAGCTGGGAGGGTGAATGAAGTCGTCCCTCTACTCACACGTTTGGCGCCAAGATATAGGTTCGGACCTATATAAGATAGCGATCCATTTTGGCGGTATTGGGATCACAAAAGGGCCCAGCCCTTATTCGCTTTACTTAATTTAAATTAAAGATATAAATTAATTAATTAATTCGATTTAAATGAAAATAGCTAGAGCCGACTAGCTATAATAAATCAACAACATGTATGTGTGGTATATACCTAGCTGATTGGCACAGCAAATTGTCATAGTTGATCATCTGTTAAGATGTTTTTTTGGAGAGAATATGTTTCTTCGTTATGTTAAATATTTTAGTTATATCTTTGATATATGATTGCATGTGTGAAACATACTTAGCGGATTGATTAGCATAGCTGTTTATCCGCCTTAAATGTATTAGGAGCATACTATGTACATTGTGTTACATTGTGAATGCATATTATATAGGAACATACTTTAGTTATGCATGAGGAGCATACTTTACATTGACTTATTTCTGATGCTGTTATGGAAACGTTCACCGCTGATTGTTAGTATAACTGTTTGGTGGGAACATACATTATTGATTGTCTGTCATTGGCATAACTATCTATTGGATGAATGTATGGGAGCATTCTTTATGATTGACACGTTACTGTTATGATATGTGCATACTTTGGCATTCTCTATTATACACACAGCTGATCATTAGAACAGCTGCTTAACTATTGATGTATAGGTACATACATTGGTTTCATGTATGTTATGAAAACATGCCCTATGAATATGTTGTGCTGGCATATTTTATGTATGGGAACATACATTACGATACCTAGAGATACTTTTGTTGTATGCATGCTACATTACTTTGCATATGGTACATTGTCATATCTTATGCATGTTTGGTTACTGCATTTGGTTATGACTGGTTTTACATTCGGTATACTTTGTTATGTATATATGAAGCATACTTTATTGGCTTATGGTATACCCTGGCAT
Source organism: Thuja plicata (assembly GCA_018584345.1). NCBI lineage: Eukaryota > Viridiplantae > Streptophyta > Pinopsida > Cupressales > Cupressaceae > Thuja > Thuja plicata. The sequence goes on from MU224668.1 coordinate 152,666, forward strand.
GTATGTATGGATCATACTTTCTTTTATATAGCTGAAACTATATCATATATGGTTCAATGTGTGAACACATTTCTGTTACATTGGTTTACTTTTGCATACGCTTTCTATTCATGGTTGAATTGTACTTGTTCTATGAGAGAACCACACTTGGATATGTACATTGGCTATGCATATATGGATTCATTCTTATGAAGATAAGATTTAATATTCTTATGAGATTTAATTTTGATTATTCTTATGCTTATGTGGATTCATGAGATAAGATCTTGCTTATTCGATTATTCATGGATATGTTGTCCTCATGAATTGGAGATTTAGAGAATATCATGGACTTGATATTCTTCTCATGGATTAGGGATCCATTGTTGAGCATTTGGTGGACATCATGGACTTGATGTTTGGAGACCATTGCTCTGAGTATATGGTGAATATCATGGACTTGATATTCGTTAGACCAATACTCGTGATATCATGGACTTGATATCTCGTGGATCAGGGATCCACATCTTAGTAGTTGGTGGACATCATGGACTTGATGTCAATAAACCATTACTCCGAGCACTTGGTGAATATCATGGACTTGATATTCGAAAGACCAATGCTCTTAAACATCATGGACTTGATGTTGTTTTGATGTCATGGACTTGACATCTCTTGAGTCTTGGTGACTTGTGGACTTAGTATCCACAAATTGTTTGGTATACATCATGGACTTGATGATACCGTGAATATCATGGACTTGATATTCTATCGGCCGAGCCAAGGTGACTCGTGGATCTAGTTATCCACAAATTGATTGGTACACATCATGGACTTGATGTTACTTTGAATATCATAGATATTCTTGGATTTGAAAATAATCCACACTTTGGAATTTAGTGCTTGATGTTATCTTAATATCATGGACTTGATATTTTGTGGATCTGATCAATCCATGCTTGGTTGATAACATCATAGAGAAGTCACTCATGTAGATATGATATCTCACCTTGGGAATGATGACACGACTCATCACATTGGTAGATAGGATTCTACCTTCATAAATATATCATCTATGATACTACTGATCAAATATTCAGTATGGTTATGATTTTGCAGAATGATACTATAGATAAAATTGGATAGAAACATCATGATTTTGATGTTTGAGTCAAGATGACTTGAATTTGGAAAGCATCATGGACTTGATGCTACTTTGAATATCAAGGACTTGATATTCAAAAGAGTTAAGGTGACTCGTGGATCTAGGAAATCCACATTTGGTTGGTAAGCATCATATGACTTGATGCTAGCATAATTCTCATATGGATATAAGATGAATGGTTGAGGGATGATGAAGAGCATATGTGCTCTCATCATATCTAGTAGATAAAGATATACTATCATAGATAAGAAGATCTATGGCATCATTGGATAAGGAATCCATTTTGGTTTTGTGATGAAGGATCTATGAGTGGATCGTTGCCTCAAGTCCAAGAGGGAGTGTTGATGTTATGGCCTTTACGGCAAATATCCACAACCTTGGATAATAATAAATATATAGAATATATATTTATTATAAATCGATACATAAATAATAATAATAAATATAAGGATTTTATTATTTATTGTTTATTAGAAAAATTGATTTTGATGGAATAAATTAAAGTTTATTTAATTGGCCCAAGTCGGCCTCTTGAGGAGAATTTAAATAAACAAAGGTTTATTTTAAAGGCCCAAGTCGGCCTCTTAACGAGCCTCCCCAATCACATATATATGAGGATCGATTTTTGGGAAAAGACATATCAAACCCATAACATAGTGTCTTCTCTCCAAGAATAAATCTGCTGTTGAGATTTAGAGCTGCATTCATAAGGAGCGAATTCTCCTTCTTTGAGGTTGTTCAATTTGTCCAAGTGCTGGAATTAGTGTTCGATATTTTCCAAAATTTGGCAAATTTATTAAACATAAAAGTCCAAATCTAAAGGAAAGCGATTCAAGGCAGATCTTCAAAGGTGGTGATTTGAAGTAACTTTGGCGCCAACCTTCAGTACTTTCAACAGCCGAATCAATCGATTGCTATTGATTTTCAATCATTTGCAAGGGCAAAACTTGAAGATTGATAATGCAGATCTGAACCTGACATCTTCAATTTCCGGGTAATATCTTACCAATTTTTGTTTCCTGTGCTTAGCATTGAAAAGATCTCTATAGTTTGAACATTCCTTGTTAAACCTGGAAAATATTAACATTTATTATCCTTGAATATTACATTTATCTACTCATTATAGTTTCTCTCTCATACGTATTTCTATACGTACTATAAGAGCTATTTGCCTTGATCTTTTCCGGAGATGCTCTTGTAGGAAAAAGAGGATTGATATCAGATTCAGAGGGAGTCTGACTCTTCAGAGGTAACTTTGGACGAGGAGCTAAGAAGATTGATATCAGACTCGGAGGGAGTCTGACAATTCATCTTAAGCAATCTTGGATAAAAAGATCAACAGATTGATATCTGCTCAATGAGTTCTTCTCTATGAGAGAAGTTTGAGGTGAAATCACTTATTTTCACCCTCTACGGTGAGGCATGATGGATGTCATGTGTGTGACTCCATATTTTTAATGGCCCTGCCCCCTATGTACATCATGAGGAAGTGACGACTTCCAATTGATTATCACTTGTATTTGTAAGAGTTATTGAAAGGTGACGATCTTACAATAACTTGACCTTCTATTGTGATAGACATCGTGTGATGGCTGAAACAGATCGCAATAGATGATTTCCTGCATGGTGGATTTAGTTCCTTAAACAGACCATTGACCTTCTATTGTGATAGACATCGTGTGATGGCTGAAACAGATCACAATAGATGATTTCCTGCATGGTGGATTCAGTTCCTTAACAGACCGTTGACCTTCTATTGTGATAGACATTGTGTGATGGCTGAAACAGATCATAATAGATGATACCTTACATTAAGGATACACTACATATGAAAAATTTTGAGTTATGGTGAATATCATGAGACTTGATATTCTTGGTCAGACCATATCTCTTGATATCACAATGAGGTGATATCTTCTCTCTTAAAAGTAATGGATCTTTTGTGAATTGTATTTTGATAGATTTTATCTTCCCTAGCTAAGAGGGAGAGTTGATGTTTTGTAGCTTTTGTCACATAAATCCTATGAGACTATTGAAATATATATATATTATAAGAGATATAATATATATAGATATATATCTAAAATAGTATTACGAGAAATTAATATAATAATGATTTAGAGATATTACATGTGTGTGTGTGTGTGTATAATATATATATATATATAATCAATTGTCATTATATTAATCTCATAATAATGAATAGACATGTCCCATGAAGGGGCATGTCTCTCCTAGCCTCATTCTCAATATAAATGAAAGAGAGATCGTTGCATTTGGAAAACACATACAACATAGAGTGCTATTACATTTCCAGTGATCCTAAAATTAACATGACTCCCTCACAGGAGGGCTTAGGATTTTGGGAGGCTAGAGCCTTGAAATTTGAGGGTTTTTAATCCGCTTTTGAGGCCTTCAAAGGTTTTTTTATCTGCACGTTTTTGGTCGCTTTGTTCTTTCCTGCCTCGGCTTTGCCAGATTGAGGGTTTTTTTAGTGTTTTTCTGAGCCACGATTTCATGCCTAAGACTTTAGCAGTCAGTGCCGCGTTGTTTCTTCGAGTCTAACGTCATTTTTGGAGCTTTGTTTCCATGGACAACTTTGCTTTTACAGATACACGACGGCTCTAGCAGTTTTGGCAACGGTTTCTTCTGTGTGTCTCGTTTGCTCGCATTCTTCATCAACACAGATTCTATGCCAACCTTTGTTGTTTTTTGCATGGCTTCTTCTATCGTTTTTTTACCTAGGAGCTACGATTGTTCCTCTGCATGTTTTCATAATCATACACCATTTGGTTTTGTCCAAGGGTTTCTTGCCTATGTGACTTTTCATGGGTACTTTTTCTCCCATGGATCTTGTTATTTTTTATGTTGCTCACGATTTTGAAGATCATGCTAGGGTTTTCAAAATTCATGGTATCTACCACTTGCGAAGGTTTTTTCAAGTTTGTGTTGTTGGGTTTTCTAATTTTTGTCCTTAAAACAAATTAGTGGACGGGTTTTAATAATTTTTTCCCTTTAAAAAAATTGTTCGGAAAATAATATTGTGGGTTTTCATAATTTTTTCTTTGGGAGGGTTTTAAACGAAGTTTTGCATTCTAATCCATGTCTCAGATTGTCTCTTGGGTTTTGATCGATTTTTCTCCTTAAAAATCGTGTCTAGTTTTGATCGATTTTTCTCAAAATTGTGTTTGGTTATTTCAATTTTACCCTCAAAAAACATTTCTAGGTTTTTTTACATTTTCAGAGAAAATCATGACTAGTGTTGTTGGGTTTTTCGATATTTCCTAAAAAAATCATTGGAGGGTTTTGGCTATTTTTCCACAAAAATCATGGTTTCTTGCAGCTGTTTTGGATCACACCTAGAGTTGCTAGGGCAATTGTCTGCACAAGGGTTCGCTGATTTTTCCTCAAGATCATGGTTTCAGTTTCATCTTAGTGTCTCTGGCTACAAGGAGTGATGCCTTTGTTTCCCAACATCAAGTTGGATGGTTTGTGGTTATCTTTGTCATTTCCAAAAATTCTATAGATTTAGGGAGGGTCCCAGCAGTAGGCTCATATCGCAGCCTTTTATGCATCCATGACCAAAAGACATGTAGATTGTCTTTTGTAGGGTAGTTAGTACGATGACCATTAAGGGAGGGTATTAAAATAATAATGCAATGTTTCTAATGGTCATCTTTAGTGAGTTTAGTTTTACTAGTTAATTTCTATTTTCGTATTCAGTGAACAATTATTTTGTTTAGAAACATCGTCTTGTACTTTTCTTTTTAAGGAGACTTTGTCTCCATTGTTTAATATTGAACTATCAAGTTTTATAATAATTTTGTTTATATTTATTTTACATTTATGGAAAAGTTTTAATTGAAAACTACATGTAGTTAATAAACCATACACTAATTGCGGCTCTTCATGCTGTTAGGCTTGGTAGAAGTATGGGGGCTCCAAGAATCCACCTGGAAGGTGGTTCTCTTATCATCATAAATGCTATCATCAATGGGAATGTGCAAGCTTGGCATCTGCAAAAGTACGTGTGGGCCATCCAAAAAGAATTAGCCAATTTTGAAGGGTTCAATGTCAGCCATTTACAGCATGGGGGGAATGTGGTGGCTAACACCTTGTCAAAGTGGGTGTTAATGTTCCATAATGAGGGGGTGGAAAGGGTGGAGGATTTTCGTAATCTACCACCTAAAGTGTGACATAATCCGTGTGATGTTGGTTGACAATGGCATTTATGATTTTCGCAGGGAATGTATTAATGGGATGGGGATCTGTGAGGGTCGTTAAAAGGATGGCAGATGTTCATTTTTTCTTGTGATGGTATATGATTTTCACTGGGTAGTGTGGTGATGATAGAGGCGACATTTACGTTGCTTTCTACTTGGCAACTAGCAGCTTTTTTTGGACCAGTTTCGGTCCATCGCCTAAAGACAGTTTTCAATTTTGGGGATAAGGAGTTTGTTGATGTCGTGATGGAATTGCTTGGAAAGGAGTTTATTCATGCCAAGCTCAGATATCATACAAATATGGACGTAGTTTCCATGGTTCTGGCATTGAGTCTAGAATTGGCTGAGAGTGTAGAGCTGATTAGGTGTGTTATGCAGTCTATTGTGGAAGCGGATTTGTTGTTTGGGTTGGATACGATCCTAGAATGGGTCATTGTGGGTGTTGGATTTGATGTTTGAGAGGGCATTGCAAACCCAAATGCAGCAGAAGTTTACAAATTGATTCCTTTTATCTCCTGGCCCGCTAGTGTGGATAGAGATGAGCTCAGAATGGTGGCGCTCTCTGGCTAGGAAGCGTTGAAGCGCTTCCTCCGTCGACGAGAGTTATCGTCATGCCAAGCTTTGGTGGTGGAGAACAAGGCGGGGTCTGCAAAGAAGAAAAGGGGACCGAGGATCAAGAAGGTGGGGGCTTCACAAAGCATCGAGGTAGGGATAAGGGGTGTTAGGTCTAGGTAGTTTGTTCCTGGTTCGGGCATGGGTGTATACCCAATTTTGATTTTTTGTAATTGAACAGATTTTTTTATGTAATTTCGTCCCTGGAGGTGGTTTTGTGCGTCCTAGTCTGATTGGGGGCAGTTTTTTGGGTTGGGCTCTCGAACGTTGGGGTTTTTCGCTGGTCGCGGTTGCCCATTGCTCCTTTTTTGAATTGTATGGTCATGGGCAGGATTTTAGTGGCAAATGGGTGGTGGTCGGGTGGTGGTTGGGTGGTGGTAGTTTGGTCACGCATAGTAGCATAAATAGGGAAAAAATTCTGATTATATCCGATTAATCAAGAATCGGGCATGTTGCCGATTTTTTCCCCAAAAAATCAGAAAAACTCGGTCAACATGGTCAACAATTTTTTACCCAAAAAATCGTGATTAAATTCGGTTTAAATCTGATTAAAATCGTCAAAAAAAACCCCGCCAAATGTTGTCCTTTGAAACCTTAAACTGCGGGAATGAAAATGTCGCAATTTGTAATAAATTGGCGCAATGTGTAATGTCCCTACTATTTCTCCTTATGCAATTTCCTGCAAAACCAATATTAGTATAAATATTACAAAAAATACATATGACTCATACTCTATGTTAAGTTAGTAAGGGTAATTTGAACCTAGGAGCTGCCTCTTGGTCGGGCTTCACAGAGTTCCCAATTCTCGGCTTGAGAGATATAAGATCCACTCTAAGCAACTGGGCTATCAGTCGTCTTTCCATAGAGCGCTGCTTCTAGTTTCTCTTGGAAACGGACACCGTTATCCAAGCCTACGCATATGCATATGACTGTTGATCAGTATATATACTGCCTACGTGAGATTGCAATAATCTCCAAATAAAGGAGTACCATCTCTAATGAATAAAAGATTCATCCTCTATGGTATCCGATATCATCATTTTAGGAATCCCATCTCTAATGAACGTACAATTCATTCTAAATGGTATCCTATATTATCTTAGGGATCCCATCTCTAATGAACATACAATCCATCCTCTATGGTATCCAGTTTTAGGAATCCCATCTCTAATGAACGTACAATTCATTCTATATGGTACCCCATATTATCTTAGGGATCCCATCTCTAATGAACATACAATCCATCCTCTATGGTATCCAATTTTAGGAATCCCATCTCTAATGAACGTACAATTCATTCTATATGGTATCCCATATTATCTTAGGGATCCCAACTCTAATGAACATACAATCCATCCTCTATGGTATCCAATTTTAGGAATCCCATCTCTAATGAACATCCAATTCATTCTCTATGGTATCCCATATCATCATTTAAGGCACACATAAATGTACAACATTAGGATAGATTATAAAAAATCAACTTTAAGTTTATTTATTAAAAATTCATAATTATACAAGAATGCATTAATTTAAGAATTGACATAATAGATGTAGATATATCCCTATATATATTATATATATATATATAATGATAGAATATATATGTAATTATATACATATATAATAAACAATTAATTAAGAAATAATTCCATACCAAATTTGTAAACGAGTTCCTTATTGGCTATTTTCCCTCGAATGCTTCGTTGTTATATATATATATATATATATATATAGACTTACCTCTAGAATCTGCGTTTCTGAATTCTTGCCCATAGAGATCGAACTGACTTCTATTCTCTATATCCTCTACTCTTCCAGCATCTCTTACTTAATTTGTATCACTTCTAACTGAAGCATCATTTTCTCATGTTGATTGCCGTGACTTCCTTTTCCTATATAGTTGACGCATGGTGTGTATGTGAATGGATAATAAGCGGTCTGCCAATCTTCTTCCTTTGTTTGGAGTCGATGTTTTTGTTTTTGTTGCGTAGATATCTGCTTTTTCTCCCTCTGGTATATCCGCCTTACTCTGGGTTGGCGTCTATGTATACAGGGGAGGGAGGGGGAGTCACGACCCCTCCACTCCCAGTCGCACCCTTAGGGGTGTGACTGGTCACAGCCGTAAGGCTGCGGCCCAGTCACGCCACTAAGGGGGCGACCATTGGTGTCGGCCGCATTATCGATGTTAATAAACTTTATTCATTGTAATATATATTAAAATATATATATATATATATATATTATAATATATATTAATTATTATTTATTGTATAATGATATTTAATAAACATTAATTATTGTATTATAATATTTATATATTATAATATATTTAATTATTACTTGTTATATTATGATAATCATATTTTATTTATTTCTTACATATATTATAATATGTTATATTTATAATGATGATTAATTATTAATAATACATATATTGATAACATTGTTATTTCCAATTCTTTAACAATTGTCTTTAAATTACTAAAGTAATAATCATCATAATTTGCATAATCACTTGTACATTTTATTGGTAAAGAATTGGAGAATGCAATATTCGAGGGACATCACACAGTGCGACAGCGAAAACCACAGAACAGACAACGGGTGGCCATTAGTTTCGTCATTTTGTTGAGGATTCGCCATTATCAGAGCAACCAAATCCATAGTTTCGCTGTTTTGCAGAGTATCGCCATTTTTTTTACTCCAGGTATTTTTCACCTCCATTAAATCCATGGTATATTGTTTAAATCCGTAGTATATCGTGTTTGTTTGGTATATTGTGTTTGTTGACGGTATATCGTGTTTGGGCCATGCTTGCTGATTGTATATATATCATAAACCGTGTTTGTATACCATATATCGTGTCTGTCTATCCTGCGATACACCCCTGAGAAACACAACAAACAAAAATTAAAACGAATCGCATCACTTCTTCAAACATGACCGTATATTGTATATTAATCAGTCTCTTACTGTATCTTAATGTCTAAATTGTATGATTATTGAATAACACTTATAAATTTATTTGTAATTTGTTTTGATACAAAAAATTTAAAAAAAAACATAGAGGATTGTATTCTATCCATTGACATAGTCCTGAATCTTCTGATTATTTATTGAGGATAATATCTCAACATTTTTCCTTTTAACACTATAGATTATAACTTGCAGAAGAAAATGGCTTATCAATTTAAAGTTTTTCTACTCATGAACTCTAAAAATATAATAATTGGATTATATAAATGATTGTTAATTAAATATTGACCATTAAATATGAGTAGATTGGTAGAATGCAGCTTAAGATATCACAAAATAATGTATTTTAATGATTATGAAAATAAAATTAATATTTCAATGTATACTGTTTTAGTTCTATGTACGTGCATTAAAATTATGGCTATATTTTCAAGATTATGCTATTGTGGTATGTTTTGTGCAATGTAATCAGCGATATCTATATGTAAATGATTAAAATCTATTTCTCTACAATCTACTAGTTGAACTCTATATTTTATTTGCTCTCAATATATCTATGATGTGGAAATGCCCCTTATTTTTTTTTTAAGTAATTTTTAACTGTTTTTCTTCAAGTTTTTACATGTTTTTTGTAAATCCGATTTTTTCCTGATTTTTTCAAAAAATCCTACTCCTTTGGTTTGCCGGTTTTTTCCCAAAACAATTTATGATACTATGTGCTGGTGTATATCTTGGGTATAGTTCTGTCAAGCTTTCAATGTAATTATTCTCTATACATTTCGATACTTTTTTATCAATAAAATATAATACTATTACTGATCAAATAAAAAAACCATATACTAATATACTATATAATAGTCTAATTTTAAAACTACTTAATATATAATTTAAAAATTAATATTATAAAATAGTTTTAAAATTTAAACTATCATATACTATTATAAAATTATAAATTATAAATAATAGAAAATTTAAAAAATTATAAATTAGAACTTTTATATTTATACAACATTATTTAATTAATTTTAATTTGTAATGTATATATTTAATTTTTCTCATATAATTAGTATATTAGATTTTTAAATATATATATATATATATATATATATATATATATATATATATATATATATATATATAATTTATTATTAATGTATCTAAATTTAAATATATAAATATTTATGATTTTTATATGTTTTTTGATGGGCGTATCATACCCAGCCCACTAGATTTTGTTTGCCAGACTGGAGTACTCTACAGTGTACCCACATAGCCAATTTTGATTCGGCGACTTAGACTTCAAGCGTAGTTTAATAAATTAAGCTGGATTTATTTCAGTTTGGTTTGGACTTTTGGGATAGGATGGATTTGTCCAGTTCAGTCCAGATTTCCAAGGGCCTAAATTTGGGGAGAGCAAGAGGACAGAGAGGGACGGTGGCGGAGCAGTGTTGGAAGGGGTGGCATTGATTTCTTCGAGGCAAAATCTGCCATATAACATCTCTACAAGTGCCCAATGAAAGGCAAACTAATTTTCTGAAGTTAAAGGTTGCATTTAGTACGTAATGGCATGTGCCATATAGCAAGCAACTTAGGACATCCCTAGTGGAGGTGGCAAAGGTGGTGGTTCTATGGGGGGCCGTTTCCCCAAAGTTCCCAAGTCTTGGAAATGCCCCCCTACAAGGGATGCGGATTTCTTTTCTTTTTTTTTTTGTGGGGGGTGGGGGGAACATGACCCCATGGAACTAGGAAATTTTCTGAATTAAGAAAAAAATTGACCCCCCAAACAAATCAAATTTTTCAAAAGTGATAGCTATGTCTTTAAGCCCATGTGAATTTGTCAAAACCATCAGCACAGATAAATTCTTCATGAAGAAAGTACGTAGGCCTCCCTTGTTTTGCACTCTTCACGACAGCTTTTTAGTCCCTGAAAACACCCTCTAAGATTCACCTATATTTTTGACATTCCTACCAAGATTTGTTGCTGCACAAAATCAGTACACTTCTGACAAAATTTTGGAACCATTTCCTTACCATGTGTGGCACATTTAAATTATCATTTGTTTTCAAGGTTTTAATAGGTCTCCCGCCCCTATCAGAACCTGATATGGTCATGCCCAATGAACATGATGTGGTCTCACCTGCCATATCAAGTTCAACAGATCCAGTCAGCATTCTGCTGCATTTGTGAAAAGTCAGATCTATGAAGCACACCTTCCATGTCATCACTTGCATAATTTTTCACATAGCAACATACTTGAATTCAAGATTGACTCAGTAAACCAAAAAGCATGGTACCATTCCATTTGCATAACATTGACTTGACATCATATAAGTACAAATTGAATTCAATCATCTGTGTTTTAAAATGGGATAAGAAACTTGGCAAAAAATCAAGAATTAAATAACAATGTACTAGTTGTGAGAACAGTGAAAAAGAAGAAAACACTAATTTGTTATTGCATGTCAAATATAGTGTGTATAGATTAAAAAAATCATTATACATTATAAAAATGTTAATTATAAAAAATTGCATAGGACAAAAAAACTATATCGCATTGACAACATCACTGTACCAGACAAGACAGGAAGGACCCTGGCTCTAGTTCCCATAAAAATTTGCATTGGATTCATATCATAGGAGCACAAAAAACCATTTTAAACCCCACTTTACAGGATAAACAGGACTTTGTGCTCCTGTTACTTTCCTTTGGCCTTTCTCACAGGGAATCAAATTCTTTCTATGCAGAAGCCATTGCCGACTGCATGGAATTCATCAAACTGTCTTCTTCCAAACAGGCAGGTTGGTGTCACCTGATATGTATATTGTCATATACCAAGCAACGGCATAAATTTGCATTGCAGGGCTTCTTAAAGCAGAAACAGTGCCCTATGAGTTGTATGGGATCTCTTCAGTTTGACACTCACAGCAATTATCTCCACGTTATAAGGGGCCCAATTCCTTATTCGCTCGAGAAGATAATAAGATACTGTCTCTATTAAGCTTTATGTAGATTCTATCAATATTTTCAAAAGATGGAACATTTTTTCCAACATATGGTAAGGAAGCAATTCTACAAGGTCCATCAAATGGATCCCCAAGGGTCGCATCAATCTTAAGGAAGGAGAATATAACAAACAAGATTACTAGAACAAGTAAAGACCTTTATTATAACTACCCCTTGATCCTAAATTAACCAATGAAAGGAAAGAAGAAAATTGAATGTAACACTATTCAGAAGAAACGCATCACGTTTAAGGACATAGATGTGTGCCATGCTTCTAATCCTCATCTTAATATACAAAAAGCTCATCCCTTTCCTTGACACGAAGAGATATCCATGACATTGTGCAAATATAATGCTAACCGGTCAATTTCCTGCAAATATGATTGATGTTGTGCAATTACAAGATGAGCTTTTTCCTTCTCTCAAAGGATGAGAGAAAACTTGTCTTGTAATTACCAACCTTGGGAATTTCCAATTCATGGTTATGTTGAAGGATAACTCTCTTTTGACTCAAAGGCAAAAATAAATCCTGGTTCAAATTTGCAACTTGTGATAATATAAGAGTAGCACAGCGAAAGTTGAATTGTGAAATAGATCTTGATAAAACAATTCCCAAGAAAGTTGGAAGTTTCAAAGATGAAGCCATTTCCTATTGAGAGTCGTCTTGAACACTCTCTCCATGAGCAACCAAATGCAAAATTGTTTGATGACAAGCAATATTGGTAAGGGTGGACTGTCATGCCCCACCAAACAAAGGCAGATCACATCATTTGTAAAGGCAGATGACAGACAATTATAAATAATAAACTTAGGCGATAAAATAGAAGGAAAGATAGGGCCAACTCAGGGAAAAAAGGACAGTGATAGAATAAAGAGGCTGACTAGAATTAAAATGCCAACCAAAGAGCCCAACTGAGATTAATTAGTGACGGCTATTATTAAATAAAAATAAAACAGTATGTAAAGGCAGCGGTCCGTGATGAAGGAATGTGACTCCTTGCAAAGAGATAGTAAAGAAGAGGTGTGACCACTCCTATGAAGAGACATAAAGGAGAAATTGATTTTTATTGGAGGAGGGCATGAAGGAAGAATAATTCAGATTATATAAATCAGAGCAGAAATCGATGAATATAAGATCTAAGAGAAGAAGTAATTCCGATCCTTGCTATAGAAAATCAACCCAGATAATAAATTCAAAACAGCAAAATCAATTAAGAATCAATCAAGCATCAATCTATAATTCAATTCATCAATTCAAGGCAGAATTCTAGAAATACACTCAGCAATACTTGTAATTTTGGAAATTCATTCGAGAATTATTCATAAGAGCATTCAAATATTATTCAAGGGATTGATTGTCAGTAGATCAAGAAATACTATTCAGCATTGTCTAAGAAATATACCAAATCATCATTTTGAATTCTAGCTAGTACTTGTGAATCAGACAGAGTCCGAGCCCACGGGATGGGCTAAGGTTTGAGGATAGTATATGTTCGTACCCTTTGGCAACTAAGTTGCCTGTTCTGGTTCTGGTTCGGGTTCGGATTTGGGTTCGAGATTCGTTCAAAAAAAATTTGGAGTAGTTCGAATTGTGTGTGTGTGCGTGTGTGTGTGTGGCAGCAAATAAGTTCATACACCACTATGCTAATAAGAAAGCAACATAGCAAAATACACCACAATATCAATGTTTTAGGTCAAAATAATAATTTCAACATTTACAATCTTCTTCTTCAATGTCTTTGAGGAGTTCTCCACACTTGCAAGTTGCAACCACGTAGGAATAGCTCATATACCAGCTTAGAGCATGCAACAATCACCTTTCAATACTCCTTGAGCAATTGCAACCAAACAAGAAAGTTTAGCAATGTTGGCAACAAGTTTTCTTTTTCATTCACAAATGCACAAATCACATATGTTTTACCTTTTTGGCCTTTTAAGTGGTCTATTTTAGGGTTGGAGGGTCAAATTGACTAAAATAGACCAAAATTAAAACTTTAAAAAAGTCAAAAAAAAATCATTTTTTGTCCAAATTCGGCCTGGGTCCTGCCGCGTATTTGCAAATTCACCATAGAAACGGCAAAATTTGTGTCGGGTCCATCTGACAGAATTTGTGCAGACTTTGAAGGTCTGCAGCAGACTTTTGCAAGAGCCAGACCTGACTTTTGGGTTGCCGGGGAAGAATTTGGCAACATAGTTTGGCAAGCTAGGGAACAGGTTACTTGGTATTGCCACCAGACAGGGTCCAGTCTAGCTAGTGTTTGGAAGGACGAGGTTTTTTCCTACCTTTGACAAACTAGGGACGCGCTCTTTTAGCTCAGCAGATTTGCAAGGTAACTACGGGGAATTCACAACTTGAACAACTTGGGTATTGTGTTGACTTGAATATATTTATATAGATTGCAATCCTTCATAAAAATGTTATTATATCAAGAGTGAATTCTATTAATTTAAGAAAATATTCTAAAAGCGGATATTACATGAATTATTTTCTCAAGAGGTGTGGAAGTTTCAAGCTCATTTTATATAGAAGATATGCCTCCATTTGATATTTTATCTATGAAAAATGTTACTAAAATCATGTAGTTAACAATTAATTCCTTTGCAGTTCTGGATAAGACAGACAATATTATTAGATGAATTCTCATTTCCCATCCAAAAACATAACAAATGCTACAAGTTAAATTGTTAAGCAAGGGAAATAGATAACAAACATCACAGGCCCTGAGCTTACTTCTCGATGATCTTCCTGAACACTTTGACTACACTGAAATAAGAAGGGCAGCAAATCTGGCCACTCCCCGGCTGGAACAGCATACTTTGCTACCACACTTACAATATTTGCGCTTGCTCGCCTAACTGGTGGGCTGCAAAAATATCCAAAAAAATGAAAAGTTCAAAATTATACAGCAGTTAAAAATACTTAGTTGACAGTCATATAACTGACATATGCTAAACAGAAAATAATCATCCTATCCTTGTAACAAAGTTGATCGAATATAGTATTTATTTATGCCACCTCCCTCAAAAGAAAAAAGGCCTTTTTTCGCAATGTAAAAAGAGGCCTGGAAATATTTGTTTTATACAATGGCCATATACATTTGGAACTGAAATCTATAGAGTTATATGGGCAGAGACAGAAGTGCCAGTTTTGTAATTCCTTTCACAGTAATCCAATCAATTATTTCAATTGCTTTGTTTATTGGATCTTTGTGAAGAGTGAAATTGCATCAAGATAATAACATTTCCTGGTTTCCATGGCTTTCCAATATTTGTTGCTTTGTGAAATGAACAAGACAAGAAGTTTTCAATGTAAAAGGAACATTTTTCTACTAGAGGTCTATGTTTTTCAGCAAGAAAAGAAAATAATTGATATGATATGTCAGGGAGTTTATGGAAACAACATTCAGTCTCGCTGGAGCACCTTCGCTACATATTTTTAGTTAAACATAGAACCTGAGTGTTATTTCCTACTTAGTTTAGAATCATTTCTTAATGTATTCATCTAGAGATGTGTTCTTGATTGCCTTCTTTTTATCTTAAGTTGTTTTTGGTAATCTTTCAAAGGTACCTACTGTTAGAACTTTTCATAAACAACAAAATCTAGCTAGGACCTACTAGCAATGAGCTAATTACAAAACCAAGAAAATAGAATAATGATATTCAATATTCAATATTATGGAGAAAATTGCAAACAGCAATGTAAATATATTTATATATAGGCCTCTTGGATCAATGAATCAAGGAGATAACATGTGAGGAAGGTAAGAATTTAACTCCCAACAAAAGGGGACCTACCTATTAAATTTAAACACAAGGAGCGAAAGTCTCCTTAAATATGATTACAAATGATTTATCCAAAAAAGGTGAGAGTGACAACTAAGAGGATAAGACTTGCAACTAGTAAAGCAAAAAGAATAAATAACATTCCTAAAGACGATCCTAAAAGCTAACTGACCATTATAAATAAAACATTGCCTTAATGGTCAATCTACCAACTACACCTAGGTTGTCCCAAAATTTTACAAATTTGTCAGCATTCAAAGACTCGGTAAGATTGTCTACAATTTGATCATTGGAAGGACAATATTGCAACATAACCAATCCATCTTCTACAAGTTGTCTAATGAAATGGCAATGAAGTTCCACATGTTTGCTACACTAATGAAAATCAAGATTTTTAGCATGTTTTAGCACCCCATATTTGTCATAGAACAATTGTTCTTTAAAGCCATTTTGTCTCGCGTGTTGCTTTTACTGCTCCTTGATATTTTGCTTCTGTCAAGGATAGAGCTACAACCTATTGTTTCTTGCTGGTCCATGTGATTGCACCTGTGCCAAGGCTGAAAACATAGCTCAAAGTGGATTTTCTATCATCTACAAAACCTGCCCAATCTAAACCTATAAACCCAACAAGCCTAGCATATTTGCTTCTACTATACAAAATGCCAAAGTCAAGTGTCAATTTCACATATCTCAACACCCTCTTTGCAACAGTCCAATGTTTTAATTTAAGTGTTGTCATTAATCTAAACATGAAACTCACAACATAGCACAAATTAGGTCTAAAGCTATAAGACAAATTAAGCTCCCCACTAGTTTGCCTGCATGCTGACTCGTTAACAATCTTAAAAGTTAGTTTTGGCACAAAGTTTCAGCCCTTTCTCCATAGGAATTGACGAGATTTTGCAATCTATAATTTTGAAGTTGTCAAGCAAACTACTCACATATTTAGATTATGAAATAAAAATATTGCCACCTGTTTGACAAACATCTACACCCAGGCAGTATTGTAAGAAGTCTAGATTGGCCATGTCAAAAGTTATACCCATATCTGATTTGATCTTTTCAATTGTGTGTGCCTCGTTACCTTTAATAATGATGACATCTGCATAAATTACTAGCAGAAAAAGATCGTTACTAATACTTTTAACATACATATTTGGATCAAAAAGGACTCCGTTGGAATCCCTATTCAACTGAATACCTGTCAATTTTGATATGCCATGCTCTAGGTGACTACTTCAGGCCATATAAAGCTTTCTTTGTTTGCGTACAAGATGCTCTTTATCTGCAAACTAAAAGCCCTGCGGTTGAGGCATGTAAACTTCTTCCTCCAAATCTCCATTGAGGGAGGCACTCATTATGCACATTCAATGGATTGTCCAACCAAACTAAGCTGCCATGGCTAGAACTAATTATATGGTGTTCATCTTTTCGGGAGGAGCAAAGGTCTCCTCATAGTCAATGCCTTCTCTCTGAGAGAACTCTTTTGCAGACAACTGAGTTCTATACTAGTCAAGAGTACCATCTTCCTTGTACTTGACTTTGTACACTCATTTGAGAGATCCCAAATCTTATTTTTCAGAAGAATTTCATGTTTGTAGCCATGACCTTTTCCCATTCAGTTTTTTCTTTTGCCTCCTCAAATACATGTGGCTCATAAACTCCTTGAATTTTAGCCGCTGGAGCAAAGTTGACTATGTTTTGTTTGCTCTTGCCTCTTGATGATCTACCCTCAATCATTTCATTGTCCCATACATCTCCAAGGCTGCTTTTGCACCATTTTGGTCCCTTTTTAGGAACTCTTCAGCCAAATCACTTGGGTTGTTGTTTCTTTGTCATATGAATGCTGGTCCTTGTAATGTCCACATTGAAAACTTTAATTGACAAATTATTCATCTATTTGCATACATTGGTTGAATTTTGGTATAAAAACGTTTAAAAGGTTTTGTTCCTAGAAGATTGAGTCCAAATTTGAACTGGGTATTGGGGAGGGTGAAAAGATGAGGGAGGTAAAGGGATAGGTTGCCAGGATCAAGAGCCAATGCTCTTCAAGAGTAGCTGCAATAGAGAATTTGTGAACAATTCCGACAGCATAACAACACCTTAGAAAATAATCTTTATTCTTGTCTCTAATAATTTGTTTCTCTTAATGATTCTTCTGTACATACTTAGGATCTTCTTTGTCATTCTTCTCTTGTGTTTCTTCAATCTTCTCTTCTTCCTCTTTGCCAATTGACTCATCTGATTCATATCCAACTTCTACTTCTCTATTCTAACGCTAAAAAGAAAATGAGCAGTAATTCACTAATCGGAACCTGTTCAGCCAAAACTTTTAACGGAAAATATGATTTGTAAAACACTAGCCGCCTGCTAAATAAGAGGTATGAATTGAACAAAAGCCATAAAATTTACAATTCCTGCAAACCGAAAAACTTATTTACAATTCTAAGAGAAAAGAAAACCTTGGCTAGTGACTGTGTGATACACATATATACAGCACTGAAGCAGTGGCATGGAACCAAAAAAGCAAATCGAAACGAAGGATCTAACTAACTAAAATATTTAACAAAGGGTGGAAGCTAAAATCCGACCTATGCTCGCCGGTAATGCTTTCAATCAAGGCGGACTTGACGGAATCTCTGAGCTGCGGAGAAAGCTTCATCCAGTGGCCGGTGATCTTTTTGCGGAGAAGAACAGCTGCCAGCTGCCTGACATTGGCAGCCTTGGCGGTGCGAATGTGCTGAAGAAGAGCCGGCACAACCTGAGGATCTTTCGCCAGGCGTTTTATCTGCTCCTCCGCCTGTCTCCTTGCATCGTTATCAGGCATCAAGAACTGTATCAGCAGAAGCTCCAGTGACTGCGACATTTTTCCTTTTCTAGCTTCCTCTTTCTCTTCGCCACGACCCGCGATCGAATCCCCTGGTCCCCAATCTCCCCGACTGGAATGCTTCTCTATTACAGATATCTTGTGACTGAAGGTTTTAGGGTGGGCAGGAGAAACTGAGATTTAAGTTCTAATAATTCACCGCTTTCCTATTAAACAATAATTATTTTATTTTTATTATTTATTATTTATTATTTATATCTATATTATATTGTGTGACGTTCTTAGTTAGTCACGGTTTGAAAATGCAGTCTCTCGCACAACCAACCCTAACGGGCCAATTGTGTAATAATTTTTATTATGAATCCAATCATCGTCTTTCTTTTCTTTATGTTCTCTTGCAGCATTTTGTTGATGGATCACGCAGTGTGATGTGATCTGAAACGTTGATGATAAAAATTATTACACAATTTAATCAGAAACTCTGGCACATTCGTATGGATTGTGGAAATTGAATGGCTTTGAATAATAGAAAGTTTCTATTAAAATGGTGTAGAGTCAATTTGTCACTCTTTGTAACTCAATGTCTTTTGTTTGAGGATTATATGAGATTGATTTGTGTCGTGTGAGAATGATGTCTAGAATTAATATGCGAGATTATATGAGATTGATTTGTAGAATATGTGTTATTCATCTTTGTCTTGTTAATATGATCTTTAGAGATGTTAAGATTAAGGTGGTATCTACTTTGTAAATCTTATGACATGGTTCTAACATCCTTGGAAAGTGATTTAAGGCACTTATGATGTATCAAGAAAACAATTTGTAATGTTTATTTCTCACTATTGTTTGTAATACATTCATAAGAGGTGATGAGTTTCAGTAAAATAATTATTTAACATTGTTTTCCTCATTTATGGATGTCTAGAATAAAATGTTTAATGACTTAGGAAGTGGACAAATTAGTGACCTTTGGGCTTCTCCAAGTGGGAGCTTGGAAGAGGCAACATTTGTCTCTTGGTATTCCATCATTTACTGTGTCTAATGTAATGTGTATTTTGCAAGAATGAGAGTCCAAATCGGAGGGAAAGTATTGGAGCCAAAATTGATGTCTTTTTTAGTTTCTTGGAGGCATTCCGAGGGTTGTGGCCATGAGAAATAAAGTGGCTTCTTTGGACATCTTTTCTGGTGGTTTTGGAGCTCGTGTCATTCTATAAATTCGTCCTTTTGGGTGTAGAATTATAAGTAACAGTTCAATGTAGATTTTTTTTGCAGGAACAAATGACAAGTGGGAGGCATAAGGAAGTTGTTCACATGTACATGGGTGTTGCTATGGCGGAGGCGAAGAGGAGAAAGGAAGTGATTGTATTGTAAGCACGTTTGTTGTTGATAATACAAACTTGGCCTCTCTTCCTCGTGGAGTTTTTTCCTACAAAGGTTTTTCCACATAAATAATGTGTTATGTGTCGATCTTATGTTGTTGATTTATGCCTTATTATTGATATCTTATGTTGATTTTAATTATTATTTATTGATATTATAAATTTTACATAAGGTAGGTTAATTAAGCATGATATGCAAGTTGATTTCTGACATCATTAAGAAAAAGAATCTAATCATGGTTCTCCACATTAAGGCAACTTAATTTTTAGATTTGCGTATGGGCTTCAAATCTTCATGTTGTAGCTATCCAAACCTTGTATCTCATCCTTTGATTATTTTATTCGATACAGATTTATCTTCACAATCTTTGGTACTAAACCTGTTTATTTCCTAACAAAAGACAACATCTAAGATTTGTTGACTCAATAAGTGAACAAGTTGTCAAAGGTCAAACTCTTAACAACTGATATCTAATATAACCTATACAAATTTCAAACATGATGTATGTAATAAATATATGAATTTGATTCTTTCTTTCCTTTTCAAAATCAAAGTGTGCTCTAATTATTCTCCTTTATGTGCTTCTATTTCCTTGTGTAAAATTAAATATATATTGGATGTTTATCAATAGTATAATTGTAATCGGGGTTTCATGATCAAGGAATAACATGCAATAACATCACAAATCTCACCACACAGAGATCTATTAATACAGATTAGTACAAAACCTCAAATAATCAAAAGAGGAATGAACGCAATGAAATTCATAAACGAATAAGAAAACAAATAACTCAATAATAGCATATGCAAACCATCAGATGTCCTCCTTTGTTGTTCTCCTTCTTGATGCAATGTGAGTTCTCAGAAATGAGTGCTCGATGTGTCATCATAAGAATTCAAAGCATTTGTGGTTAACAAATTTAAAGAATTAGATATCTATTTATAAGAATTTTTGGGTTCTAATTAGGATTCCATGATTGATGGGACTGATTGCATGTGATTGAAGAGTTAAACTCGGAGTGAGTGGGAATTGAACACAATTGATTGCCTTGTCAACATATTTGATTGATTTGTTAGCAAAATAGATTGAAGAGTTGATTGAATTGATTGAAGACTTAACTGATGGGGTGGAATAGAAGATTGATTAGATTGATTAGTTAGGAGAGAGAATTGTGGAGTCAGGAAGTGTTATTGATGAGTTAGCAGACTTGATTGACTAGTTAAACTGAGGGTTAGTATTAGTTAGAAGTGAGAGAATAATTTATAAATAAATAAATAAATAATTCATTTACTTGCACATAGGGGAATATAAATAAATAATTAAACTTTTTTATTTATTAGAGGAAAATTTAGTTTAATTGCGGGACTTTGATTTAATTATTACATAAATGCAATAAAAAGAAAGAGGGAATAATAATTAAATAATATGTTTATTTAATTAATTGAATGACATAAGGAGTAATTAAGTAACATTAATTTATTTAATTACTTTATAGACGAATAGCTGATGATATATTTGATTAGACATTTAATAATTAAGTAATTAATTAAAATCACTTAATTATGAGTTAGTAATGTTGTTGTGTTAAAGCAATGAGTCAGTTTTAAGTGTCTACAATAACATAGCAACATGAAGCATTAAATGTGTGTTAATTGACTCATAATGGCTATTAGAAAGGGGTGGGAAAGTTGAAAGTTAAATTTGAATATTTGAATTATGGGATCATTCCTACAAGCCTCAAACTTGAACCAAGGTATGAGTTTTGGGGATTAAAGTGGTAATCTCTAATTAAGGAGTGAATAAACATAAGTAAGTGCAAGTGGGGGTAAAATCAAAATAGATAGATGATGAATCTATGTAAATTGGTGCAAATATAGATGAAACAAATATAGATAGGAATTGGGCTATGAGTTGAGCCAATCATAAGAATTAATCACTTATTAATATATATTATTGTATTAGGACATTCCACTAAGGTGGCCACAAAACTAATTGATATCTGAATTTCTCAATTGCATTTTCACCACCTTTATGCATGTGCATATTTGAAATGAACATGCATTTCAAAAAATATGAACATTCTCATCCAACATCAAAATTAAATTTACCAACACTTGTAAAGGATATTACTTTAGAAAAAAGTACACAATAAATCTTCTTGTATTCTTCTTGCCATGAGCACTCCATCAAAAAATACAAAATAATGAAGAGGCATATGATGAGTTGTGCCTACCTCATAAAAAAATATGAATTGATTTCAACTATATATGAAAAAGAGAAGAAAAGACTAGGGGAGGGATATCTTACATATATATCAATTGATATAAAATACTTTGCATATTAATTGAGAACTTCTTGATGGGAATTATGGATACAATTTTGAAGAGTTCTAGAATTGAATTTCCTACTTTGATCTCCAAATTTCTTAGAGTTGAAACATAACATTTTATATCATTGTTTCCCTCGAGAACTCTAAAGCATCAAGAGATGGAGTGGTTTGGAATGCAAATCACGTAGGGTGGATAAAGGTTAACTTTTATGGAGCATCCAAGGGCAACCCGACTACAAGTGTCTTCAGATATGATAAGGGTAAATTCATAGTAGCATTTTTTATCCCTTTCAATATTCAAACCAGACACTGTTATAAGGTAATAGGTTCTTTTAATGTTATTAAGATTGTGCATTCCAAAAGGTTTAATGTAATGTCCCCTTTTCTATGCTATGTAACACTAGTGAGTTATTTGCAATCCCTTGATGATCAATTGACGATTATACAATAATTTTATGCAATTTAAGCAATGGATGAGGATTAATTCCAAATGCATACGCAATGCGACAAATATAGTTTAATTTTACAAAATAATTATGATTGTATGAACAATCAATATCAAATTAATATATTATTGTTTTAGATGTACAAGAAATATGTGCAAAGTCTGAGATGCGTCCTAGTACCATATATTGTTTGTTGTGTCTGATCTGTGATTATGAATATGCAATACTTGCAGGTTGTCTCTGAAATTTCGATCAATATATGTGTAAAGGAGAAAAATGATGTTCGTGGAATAAGAGTGTTTTGATACTCAAATCATTTTTCACCTTACATTTAATGTTTAGAGTGGAGGGAAAGATAAGATATTCCCCTTTATTCTCAAATGCACAAA
>MU224668.1:176940-206324 GCA_018584345.1 Thuja plicata
ATAGGGCCGAGGTCAACCCTATCCTAGGCAGGGATGAGGTCGACCCTGTCCCTGTATCCTAGAAATAGAGTCCTGCAACCTAGAATGTAGAAATCAGTCTCGAAAGTGGTATAAGGAGGAGCAGATCAGGGGGGATGATGCAGAAACGGGGGGATGATATAATGGAGGTCAAATACATCCCCTAAGGAGGGCTAAACACTCTTAACATGGAAGTGCTTCCATTTTAAGATGATACAATATGATCTAAATAATACTTATAGGGTTGTGTCTAATATGGCAATAATGATGTACTCGGAGATGTCATTTTTTATTGTTTACTTTATATGCTTGCACCAATATGAATGTCAATGGCAATGTGCTCTTCACAGAGCGATCCTTACAGGATCCCAAATAACAAATCATATTCCCAATGATGATTGATTGAGTGATCCGGTCCACATAATATATGTGTGATATGACGGGAGGAGGCGTGTATGGAGAGATGCCTTCCTTAGTGAATTATTTACAATAATAATCATGGAATGATTGTTATGGTAATTAGTTTGTTAACTAATTAACATATTAATCATGTCATAAATGAATAACACTATTTTTATAGACATCGATAATTGCAATGTGATGTAATTTGTATGATACATGGTAATGTGAATGATAATACTTTGTGATGTGATCTAAGTAATGGTATGCAATGATGCAATGTGATATGTATGCAGTGGTAACTAAGGTCTTGGCATGATTGCGTGAAAGATAATGTGGTATCGAATTGCCATATGTATGTATGTATGTATGTATGTATGTATGTATGTATGTATGTGTGTGTATGTATGTGTGTGTGTATGTATGTATGTATGTATGTATGTATGTATGCATGCATGTATGTATGTATGATAGCATGATGCCTTTTGTCATTTATATGTGCCTGAAAGTGTATGGTTTTTATGTATATATGCATGACAAAATGCAAACATGGTGAGATCTATCATGGATGTATGTATGGGAGTAGGTGAATGTAGCTATGTGGTATATATGTATGACAGAATGCAGGTATGGTGAGATATATCATGGATGTATGTATGCAGATTAGATGAATGCATACGTATGATACATGTTCATGACAGAATGCAGGTATGGATGTGAATGCGACTACATTGTTCATTGTGTGAATGAAATGCATAATATGAAGGTGATTCAAGATGATGGTTGGCCTCAACCAATCATCTAGTCATCGGTCCCTCATATAGTCAATATGGTATGGTGAAATTTATAAGTGGTCATCTAGGTCACTCATAAATGACATCATACCCATGTTGGTTACATGGAGGATGGATGGTGTGGTGATTGCCAAACTCATGAATGATCACAACTTTATTGTTTTGCTTACAGAAATGCAGATTATGTACTGGACAAGGTTTGTCAATTCCTTGTCAAATTGAATTTACAATTTACAATTTATTTCAGAATGTTGTGGATGTCACAGTCTCCTCCTCTTGGAACATGCTTGCCCACAATCATTTTTATATTATCAAGATAATTCATGGATCCCAAGTAAATATGTAGAATGACTCAACATTCATCCATTGCTTTACTTGATGCAATATAATTGTTATGTTGATTCCTGGATCCCAAAGGTTGGAGTACCAACTAAAATTTGAATTCCAATTAGTTCTCATGACTATATACTTAAGTTGTTGCTACTTCATTCTAATTTTGATATGCTTATCCTCAAGTTCAAACTATAAAGGATTCTCTAGAGATTTTAAGGAGTGTTTAGTGTTGAAATCCAAGGATTCAATACAGGTCCATTGCTTCAAGCTTAACATACTATGTCATCCACTTATTATGTACACTTCTAGATCCCAAAGATTGGAGCGTCTATTTGATTTCTCAATTGTCCTTTCTTGTGTACCATTACATGGATGCTTCGTTGTTTTGATTTCAACAATCTGATTTTCATTTCCAAGTTATAAACGTTCCTTTGGAAATATTGTATAGTGTTTAATGTACTCAACCTCCTTCATTGGAAGGTATTTAGTATAACCATTTTTAAGATTTTTCCCTTGACTCCAAACTTGTTTATACATTTTGTTGATAGGATTTGCATTGGGGCCCCAAGTATTGTGTTCATCTCTAACTCTGTATGTGTCCAAAAGATTCTCATCTTTCCATACAAAAGGTGGGTTGTCACAAGCTTTTTCTACTTTAATTTCAAACAACAGATTATAACTAAGGTTAAGATTATCTTTGTTTCTAAATTTAAGCTTATCGATGTCATTTGTTTCCTCATCTAGTTCCTTCCATACATTATTTCTTCTTCTATCTTATAATCTCCCAACCTGGTCACCTTTTTGTCTATAGTGATTGTCCTTGTCCACTATTTTTTGTATTTTATCTCCCCATGTTTTTGTTGTTATAATTTGTTCATCAAGATGATTAGACTCGATATAAGTGGAGACTTCAGATTCTCTTATACTAAAAACATTAATCCTCTTATTTACAACTATGGATTGTAAGTCATCTTTTGAAGGTGAGAGAGGGTCTTGTTTGAAATTTTTGAACAACTTCAAATAACCTGAATTATAATTTATTGCTTGACTTCCTCTTATGTTGTCCTCTATATATGAACCTTGGGATAGTGTGAGATCAAAGTCACGATTGTTATGAGTCCATTTACTTGATTCTCTTGTGATAAATGATATGCATGTAGAGACAATCATTTCTACCCCTTTAAAAATGTGTGATAGTATTTCCTCTTCTTGTACCTTTAACTCCTTGAGGTGTTTAGGGATTAAGTTCTAATTATCTACTCCTTGTTGTGCTTGATGAACTTGTCTTATAGTTATCCAACTCTTTATAAGTCTTTTGATTCACCTTTTTTTAGAGAGTACCCCTTTCTTTACTAATATTTGAAGAGATCATGCCTTACTTTACCAAAACAATAATCTTTTGACTTGATCGATCCTTAATAGGTTTATCCCCTTTAAAGTCATTTTATATCCTTAACTCTTGTGAAGAAATAAGAGTAGAACTAGAACCACAATGGTCTTTATTCTCCACCTTCCAAACCCAAGTTTGTGTTGGGTTGTCAAAGCATGGCATATGTCCACTTTGTCTCTTTAGGCCAATTTGATGATATCTTTGTTCCATGTGTGCATGTTTATCCCTAAGGCTTAGGTAGTCCTCTAGAGTTACATCATGTTGTAGCCCTCATTCCATCCAATCATGTAATCATTGATCTTGTAGATTGACTAAAGTAGGTTCATTTCTCTTTTGTAATTCTTCCTTTGGATTAAAAGTGGGGAGAATTGGTCTAAAATTAGGGGTATGATGATTTGAATATTCATCATTGCCACCTTTTTTTTTGTGTTTTCTATGATCACTATTACATGCAGTTTGTGTTAGTAATCCCAACGACTGATCCATTTTTTTTTTGTGTTTCTTGACCATGAATTGATGCATGTGTGTGTAGAGTTCTCATATTTTTCTATATTTGAAGCCTTTTTTGCTATATTTTCTTGAATTTCAATACCAATTCTTTAATTATTTTCATCTTTGTAGGCTAGCAGATTCATTAGCTTTGATACCAATTATAATGTCCCATTTTCTATGTTATGGAACACTAGTGAGTTCTTTGCAATCCCTTGATGAACAATTGATGATTATACAATAATTTTGTGAATTTAAGCAAAGGATGAGGTTTAAGTCCAAATTCATACGCAATGTGACAAATATAGTTCAATTTTTATACAAAACAATTATGATTGTATGAACAGTCAGTATCAAATTAATAAAGTTGTTGTTTTTGATGTACAAGAATTATGTGCAAAGTCTAAGACGAGTCTCAGTACCATATATTATTTGTTGTGTCTGATCTATGATTATGAATATGGAATAGTTGTAGGTCATCTCTAATATGTCAATTAATATATGCTCTAAATAATACTTATACGGTTTGTGCTTTATATGGCAATAATGTTGTGCTTTGAGATGTTGTTTCTGACTGTTTACTTTATATGCTTGTACCAATATGAATGTCAATGGCAATACGCTCTTCACTGAGTGATCCTTATAGGATCCTAAATAATAAATTATATTCTCAATAATGATTGATTGAGTGAGTTGGTCCATATAATATGTGTGCGATATGAAGGGAATAGGTGCGTATGAAGAGACACCTTCCTTAATGGATGTAATAACATAATAATCATGGAATGATTATTATAGTAATTGGTTTATTAACTGATTATCATATTAATCATGCCATAGATGAAAAATACTATTTGTTATAGGCATTGATAATTTCAATGCGATGTGATTTATGTGATACATGGTAATGTGAATGATAATGCTTTGTGATGCAATCTAACTAATGGCATGTAACGATGTAATGTGATATGTATGTGGTTGTAACTAAGGTCTTGACATGATTGCATGAAAGATAATGTGGTACCAATATGTTGCGTATATATGTAAGATAACATGATGCCTTTTATCATGTATATGTGCCTGACAATGTATGGTTGCTATGTATATATGACAGAATGCAGACATGGTGAGATCTGACATAGATGTATGTATGCATAGTAGGTGAATGCAACTATATGACATAATATACGTATGGTGAGATATATCATGGATGTATGTACGCAAATTAGGTGAATGCAGATGTATGATCCATGTGCATGATAAAATGGAGGCATGGATGTGAATGTAGCTACATTGTTCATTATGTGAATGAAATGCATAATATGAAGGTGATTCAAGATGATGGTTGGGCTAAACCAATCATCTAGTCATCGGTCACTCATATAGTCAATACTATATGGTGAAATTTATAAGTGATCATCTAGGTCACTCATAAATGACATCATACCCATGTTTGCTACATGGAGGATGGATGACATGGTGATTCCCAGACTCATCAATCATCACAACTTTAATGTTTTTCTTACTAAGATGCAGACTATGTACAAGAATATATTTGTCAATTCCTTCTCAAACTAAATTTAAATTTACAACTGATTTTAGAATGCTGGGGATATCACATTTAACAAACTCACCATGAAAGGAGACTCCTTAAACATAATTCAATTTTTGTGGTGTGTACCGTCCTAAAATGTAAGCACATAGTTTTATTTTTAAGGACTATTTTGCACTCATTTTAGTAATAATACCTTATGTGGGCACTTAAATTCAAATATGGGTCCTCTCTCTTCTCTCTTTTCCTTCTAGCTTGTTTAAAATCAAGGTTATCCCTTATTTCTAGGTGTGCTCCTCTATTTTTCCTCCAATCACTTAATTTATTTCATCACCTAGGCCCTGTATCATTATTAGTGGCCTTTTTTACCTTTCCAAGTCTTGGAACTAGTTAAGATTTAAACCCCACATCTACACATTCCCTAGAGCCCATAAAATGAATTTAAGCCCTAATTAGAGGGTACCAAACGTTTCAAACATTCTACACCTAGGTGCACAACATTCTAGGCATTGTGCAGCCCAAGAAGTGGCCCAAATTTATGGAGGGGGTCCTATGTGGAGAATGGATACATGATTCAGATCTGTGGTCAGCTTGGATAAGGTTAAACCCCTAAGATGTAGTGAGAAGTATATAAACCCCCTACTTATCCTTATTTTGGGATCCAATTCCTTCATCCGTCAACTATATGCAAACAGTAGATATCTAGCAAGCAATCCAATTTTAAAGCAATCAATTCAAGAGTCTTTTGCAAGCCATTAAATAAATCAAGATCATCGAGCAATACAAGGAAATTGAAGGCAATTCAAGATCTATCAAAGTATTACTATCATAAAGAGTCCAAGATGGTTTTCTTCGTGGATCTAGCTTCTTTCTCCATTTGAGGTCAAGTAAAGGAGTTTTCATCAAGGAGGAGTCATTCCATCTACCAACATCTCTATCTTCTTCTCATTTAAACATTGGCAAGTTGCAACATTCATCATACAAGGTTTTATATTTTCATGATTTCCTTTTGGTTTTTACATGTTGAGTTAAAAGCTATTGCATAACCATATTTGATCACATTAAAAGAGGCATCTGCATTGTGAAGGTATGAGTTGCTTTATTTATTAGATCTAATCATTATTCTATGTCTGCATACTTTACTTTTTTATATTTTCAAGTTGATTCCTAGACAGGGGTTTGACTAAAGCAAACCCCTCTATTCAACCTTCTTTCCCATTTTTGTGTGTAGGAATAGGCGAAGAAGTTGTAATTATAAATTTGGACTCTGCATACCCTGACATATATATCTGCAAAATTTGTAACACATTCATCAGGTAAAAAAAATCCCAAATGTTCTACACCCAGGTGAAAAATGTTCCAAATGTTTCGCTCCCTCAGAAATGGGCTCAAACTTTCAGGATATGTCATAGACATATTAAAAATCTTTGATTTGGAAGTACAAGTGTTTCTGAAATCCCAACAGCCAGAAAAACAACAACATAAACAACATCTCCTTTCTCTTTTCAAGGTACACACATTTCCTCTTCATCATTTCCAAATTTCATAGTTTTATCCACACACACACACACACAAATAAAATAATAGAAGCCCCTAAGACCCTAATCCAGTATTGGCATCCCTCTATCCTTTCCTATGGTGTTGATTTGATTTGACTTGAGGAGGATTTGTATTCTAATGTGCACTGTGAATCTGGGGAGAGATTAGATCCTATTGGGTTATCCTTATTTTCTACTATACATTTTCGTAAACCTGACTCTTCTTGCATAATTATGATTTTGGGTGTTATATATTTTTTATCACATTAGCATTCATGGAGCTTAGTAAAGTAGATTGGTGTGTGATCACTTATGTTCTGACATTTCTCCTTATTTATCTTTATCAATCACATGGATTGAATCATACTTTGATGCATTTGATGATGTTTTCATTCCTTCATGGTTTTTTAGCATATGATATAATAAGGATTTAAAATATTTGTCTTCCTTATAGGGTTTATGCCTAGACTTTTAATATGATATGTGGTTTTCTCATCAAACTTTTAACAAAATGCATGGAATATCTTGATGTTATAATATTCTTTATCAAGCATATTAAATTTAAGGATGAAATTAACACAAACAAACCCAACCTTCTTCCTAGTAGCCTAGTTCCTATTTCAATGCAACCCAGATCTCCTCTTCATCGACATACTATGATGGATAGTCTTAGGGAGGCTATTGTGTTTACTTCTTTACAAGATATCATACAATCCTTATTTTAAGCATTTCCTTGATGATTTATCTCCTAGAGTGACATTAAGTAGAAATGAAGCTTACGACAAACCATTTTCCTCTTCTCCACCTAAAGATACTCTAAATAGTGATAGGAATCCTAATCTCCCTAGAGAGACTCCTACCTTTGGTCATATTCCTCCTTACAACACACACTTTCATAAACCTTAAGATGAATCTCCCTCTCCCTCTACATTAAAAGCAAACTACAATATAGGGTATGAGATCACCAATCAACAGGGCGATAGTGGACAAGGTATTGGTATTAATGAACAAGGCATAAAAGTTCCTATTGACCCTCCTACACAATTCACTAGAAGTGGTCTTGGTTTTATACCTTGAGCTAACTCCTTGTCTACCTCTTTAGATCCCTCTTCTTCGAAACCTAACCCTCCTTGTTTAAGTGTTCTTTTACCCACATCATCTATTGTTACACATCCTTTAGATGATTGTTTAGCTTTAGCTAAAAAAAACATTTTGGATAATTAAATATGATATCAAAATTCTCCTTCCTTTTAGACATTTTCCAAAAAATCAAAGATCCACTAATGGTAATTATCATTGTCTTTTTCACTATAGTAATAGATAGTCTCTTATTAATTGTGTGGAGTTTGGGCAATTTGTTCAAGATTTGGTAGATAGATGTCTTCTTACATTAACTATGGATCTTATACTCTTTCTTTACATTACAAACATATCGTAGCATTTGTTGACCCTATTTTGTTGCTCCCCGTCATTTAGTCTTGGATGCTTACAAGGCTCTTTGTATTGTATGATGTGTACTTTTGGAGCAAAATAATAGGTCTTTTTCCTTGTCCTCTCTCCCTTGGGGGAAAGGTCTCTCTCATTCATTCATTCATTCTTCTTTCTCAAAGATCCATTATCTCTTCATTTGTTTCATTTATTATACTATGGTATCCTTTTATACATGGATTTGTTGTTAAAGATGTTTCTCTACATGAGAAGTGATTGTCTTATTTTACAATCTCTTCATTGTTTGGGATGTACGTATCTTTTATAATGAATGTTACCAATAAGAGGATGTAATGCGCTTCTTTCATGTCTTTTTAGCTTCATGGTCAAAGGTAAGTCATTTTCCCTTCGTCATTTTGGTATCCCCTATAATGTGATGTCCCTTGTAGCATCCATTTGTGGTTTATGCCTCCTTGGGAGTGCATGTATATTTATATGGGATTCAATACTTAGGGTGTATAATGAATTATTTTTTCCTTTTTCCCTTATGATTGGGGGTGAGGTGTTATTCTCTCAATCCTTCTTTTTATCTAAGAATCCACTTTTCCTTAATACAGTGTCATTTGTTTACTTTGTGACATTCCTTTTCCTATAGCAATTTGTCGCTCTAAATTGGGATTATCTCTTGTACAAGAGGTGTGCATCATGTATCATGTCATATTCCTCATTGGAAAAATAATGTTCATTTTAAATAAATTCCCTTGAGAGATTAAAAGTGTGTTATCCTTCATTAAGAATCCCTTTTTCACCTACTTGTGAGGGGGATAAATAGGTGCATTATTGTTCTCCTCCCCTCTTTATATTGGAGATGTTGTATTTGTCCAAGAATTCCTCTTGAAGGTATATGTCTTGTGCCTAACATCTCTTCCTTTCAAGGTTCTCTTCCCACTTGCATACATTCTTTCATGATTATCTTTTTCCTTTTCTTACAAGGGTTTTCACTCTTCGCATTTGGAAACAAGCATACATTATTGTTTAAGGATATCCTCTTGTTGTTGGAAGTGTGTATCCTTATTCTCTTTTTCCCTATGATGGATTTATATAATTGTGCCATCATCATAAGGAGGGGGCATACCTGTGTCCTCCTTATACATTATGCAACAATATTGGTCCTTTGATTGACTACACACACTTGGTCCTTTGATTGACCACACACGCTTGGTCTTTTGACTGACCACACAAGCTTGATCCTCTAACTGACCATTTTTCATGGATCCACAAGACTAATTTGAAGTCACCCTAAGCAAAAATGAAGCTTCCCTGTCCACAGAAACAAGTTATCCTATGCACAAATCTTTGAAGGTAGAATTGGCTAGCACTTCGTAGTTCACTAGATGACCAATTCTTCTTCTCCTTCTCTCTCTTTCCTTCTCTCATGGATCACCTAGCACTATGTAGCCTTCTATTTTGTTGGATTCATGGTCTCTATCATCCTTCTTCATGCTTTCATAGCTATGCTAGTGGGCTATATCATAAAGTCTATTTGAATTTGGCGATGCTCTTGTCCTTTCTATGTGACCACTTATGCTTTTGCAATAGCTTTCCAAACATGATACTAGCATTTGGGACATTATCTTGATCAAGGTCCCTTCAACTAGTTGATTTGGAGTTTACTAACCCTTTTTTGTTTTATTGCTTATTTTTCCTTTTCTTTTTCATTTTGTTTGCGTTCCCTTGTTCATGGATGCATGAGATGAGATCCTTTGTTTAGGGAATCATTTCCTTAAACCTAGTGATTTCTTATCTCTTTGGAATTTACCAATGATAATCTCTCTCTTGTTCTCTCTCTTATTCTTCCATTACCATGAGCATGAGGTTGTCTCATATTCCCACTAAAGTGGGGGATAAATGTATTATCCTAAAAAGTAAGCACTTAATTAGTGTTCTTTTTAAGAACCATTTTGCACTCATTTTAGTAGTAGGACCTTATGTGGACACTTAAATTCAAATTTTCTTCCTCTTTCTTCTCTCTTTTCCCTCTAGCTTGCTTAAAATTGAGGTTAGTCCTTATTTCTAGTTGTCTCTATTTTCCCTCCAATCACTTAATTTATTTCATCACCTAGGCCCTATATTATTATTAGTAGCCTTTTTGAACTTTCTAATCCCCCAAACTCCTAGGCCCTATATTATTACTAGTAGCCTTTTTTAACCTTTTCGAGCCCCGAAACTAGTTGTGATTTAAATTCCCACATCTACACATTCCCTGGAGCCCACAAAATGAATCTAAGCCTTGATTGAAGGGTTCATAACATTTCAAACATTTTGCACCCAGGTGTATACTTTTCTAGGTATTGTGCACCCCTAAGAAGTGGCCCAAATTTATGGAGGAGGTCCTATCCGGAGAATGGACACGAGATTCAGATCTGTGGTCAGCCTAGGTAAGGCTAAACCCTCGAGATGTAGTGAGAAGTATATAAACCCCCATAATTGTCTTTATTTTGGGACCCAATTCCTTCATCCATTAACTATATGCAAGCAATAGAGATCTAGCAAGTAATCCAATCTTCAAGCAATAAATTCAAGAGTCTTGTGCAAGCCATTGAGTAAATCAATATCATCAAGCAATACAAGGCAATTTAAGGCAATTAAAGATCTATCAAACTCTTAGTATCATCAAGAATCCAAGATGGTTATCTTCATGGATCTAGCTTCTTTCTCCATTTGAGGTCAAGTAAAGGAGTTTTCATCAAGGAGGAGCCATTCCATCTACCAACCTCTCTATCTTCTTCTCATTTCAACATTGGCAAGTTGCAAAATTCATACAAGGTTTTTTATTTTCATGGTTTCCTTTTGGTTTTTATGCTGAGTCAAAAGCTATTGCATAACCATATTTGATCACATTAAAATAGGCATCTGCATTGTGAAGGTATGAGTTGCTTTATTTATCATATCTGATCACTGTTCTATGTCTGCATACTTGACTTTTTCATATTTCTAGGTTAATTCCTAGAAAGGTTTTGTGTGAGAAAAATCCCTCTATTCAACCTTCCTTCCCATTTTTTTGTGTGCAAGAACATGCTAGGAAGTTGTAATTGCATATCTAGACCTCGCAAACCCCGACACAGATCTCTATAGAATCTAGAACACATTCATCAGGTATAGAATTACGAACCAAACATTATACAGCCTTAGAAACAATCTTGAAAACTTTTAGGATAGGTCGCATATAAGGTACAAAGCTCAGATATGGAAGTACATGTGTTTCTTGAATCCCAACAGTTGGAAAAGCAATAAAAAAAACAACATATCCTATCTCTTTCTAAGGTATACCCATTTCATCTTCATTTTTCTCTATAGCATTTCCAGGTTTTAGTAGCTTTAACAATACACACCCACATACAAAAGAAAATAATACAAGCCTCTAAAACCCAAATCCGATATTGGCATCACTCCATCCATTCTTGTGGTGTTGATTTGATTTGATTCAAGGAGGCTTCATATTCTAATGTGCACTATGAATTTTGGGAGAGCTTAGATCCTATTTTGTGATCCTCATTTTTCATTTTACATGGGGTAATTGAATTCCTAGTTGGACTATAGACAATTTTATAAATGATTCCCTGAGAATTTTTTATAGCTTTGAGAGAACACTTTCTAAAACGTGTTTTGTATGGGTAGTAGATTAGTTGATTCCCTTGTTGACTTGGGAGTCAATTTTTAACACATGAAAATTTTGGAAGATTTAGAATTTTTTCACATGTAAATGAAGTTCAGTCAATTTATTATTTATTTCACAATCTGACAATTAACATGTTGGGAGAAATTATTATCAAATTAGGGAAAACTTAAAGCCTAATTATTGATGTCTTCAAGGTTATTCCATGGTTTTTTGTATTGAGTTTATAGCTTAACCTTAATCACAGAGAAAGTTTAAAGGTTTTATGAAAGATTGTGAGAAGAGGTGACAAGAAATTAAGATAATGGGTGGTGATAGGAATAGTGTGCAACCCCCAAATTGCAAGCTTAGATGATGACAACTTAACCCCATAACTTAAGAGACCCATGTAATATCATAAATTGCATTCCCCTACAATTTATTACTACATAAGACCTCCCTTTAAATTAAGAAAATATATTTCATAATTATGCTATGATTTTATTAAAACAACTATTCAATAGTAAAATTGGAATTTCATGTGTTTTTAAGTTTGATTTTCCGAGATAGTTAAGTCATGTGAAGGCATATGTGTGGTGAGATATCATATCACAAAAAGATGTGAGATCCTAGACTCTACTAGAGTAATGTCCATATGTTGAACACGCAACAAGACTAAGAGGGGGGGTGAATCATTCTAGACCAAATAATAACTTTAACTTAGATTTTGATATACCTCAAATCACCATAATAAATTATCTTTAACAAAACAATAAAACAAAAATCATAATCAACAGATGAACACATGAACACCATATTTACATGGGAAACCAAAATTTGGGAAAATCCACACTCAAAATCAAACTCACAATATAGATAGTCTTGTATTACAATGTTTAGGCTTGTTGCCAAGGCTTACACAACTAGGGCTCACTACCTTAGGGAAAGATACAAAGGACTTATACAACTGAAACTCACTTTCTCGGGACAAGATACAAAAATATTCCACTAGAATCATTGTCATCCAACAATAGCATGAATCTCAGAAATGAAGTAAGAAGAATCTCCAAACCATGAATCGACAACACATTGTCTCTGGATATATTTCTTTGAGGTTCAAAATTTTGCACATTCACTTTACTTCTCTATTTTCATTCTTTCACACAATGATCTCTTCTAAACTTATACCCTTTTTCCACCCAAATCTCTCTCATCTCTAGCCTTAAATGCACTCCTTAAATTTGATAGATCATAAAAAACTTTATTGTAGGTTGGCTACAACCAAAATAAAATATTGTTACATAAAATAGGTCATCTAGAAGCAAGATTCATGAAGTGGTCCACTCTAGGAGAAAGAGGGTACCTGAATATATCACAAAAATTCTCCTAAGATATATCTAACAGCCCACATAACATCCAAAGTTAGCTCTGAAATGTAATGTGTGGATGGCTTAAAGCTTGTATAATAGCTTACCAAAAAAATATATTCTAAAGAAATATTTATCCATGTGGATCTCCACATACCAATGTGAGACCTAAATTAGAATTCCAACATTAATTGTATAGTGTATCCAGACCAAATGAATGCTCCCAATTAAGGTAGCACATCCAAACACACAAAAACATATCATAATTGAACATATTGAGTATAGATCATCAAAGCTCACTTTCAAAACATAAATATTAACAAAAACATATTGTATGACTAAGCATCATTATTTACCAACATTGTACCATATACAAAGGACACCAAATATATTTTAGGCCAATTTGGCAAAACCTTTATGCTCATAACCCTTAGCAACAACAACAATTTTCTGATCAAATATGTATACATCTAGACCTAGCACAACCAAAGCACCAACATTATTGTCTCTAATACTTAATCCCCCCAATGATTTTGACACCAACACTTCAACCTATCAATAATTTTGACATCAATTACAACCAACATGTCATATATGCAACAATCTTCCCCTTTTTTGTTGATGGAAACACTTGTGAAATTAACAAAAAACCTCTTCCTCTTTGACATCAAGGACAAAGGGAAACCTGTCATTCCTCTACCATACCAAACATTGTTTCTCCCCCCGAGAAAAATAACTTGTATCAATCCAGGAGATAAAATAAAGCTTTGAATCTCCCACTGGAAAGATGCATCATTTTTTTTGCATCTCTAGCAGGTAGGAGGGGAAGTGACCCATAACTTCTCCCTAAGGTATTAAAATGCATCCTTTGGTAAAGCCTTGGTTAAAATGTGTTCCTTCATAGAAACATATTCCATTTTGACTTCTTTTTCTACAACCTTTTCTCTCAATAAGTGATACTAGATTGAAATGTGTTTGGTCCTTGTATCTATCACCAGATTCTTTGAAATGTTTATCACACTTGTATTATCACATATAATAGGGAAAATATCATCATACATTGCCTTGATTTAATTAAATGTTTTCTTAATCCACATATACTAGGATACTGAGTCATGTTTCCTACTCAACAAGAGACCAATTTGTTTCCTAAGAAGAATTCTCCTCCACTAATACTCTTTCTACCATAAATACTTTCAACCCAATTAGCATTTGTGTAGTATCTGAGCATGAAGTGTCTATCTTTGTTATACCATAATCTATAACCTTAAGTTTCCTTGAGATACCTAAAAAAACCTCTTTACTTTATGAACATGTGATTCTTCCAGATTAGCCTGAAATCTTGCAACCAAAAAGATAACCTACATAATATTTGGTCTGGAAGTAGTCAAATATAATAATCCTCCAATCATATATATATAATAGGAAATGGTGACCAATTATAGGAGGTAGATCACTCACAAAATGTATATGGAGGTCTATTATACATTTGGAATCACAAACCCTAGCCTACAACATAGATCCGGTAAGCACAACCAAGTGAGTAAGGGTGCTAACATGAGATCTAGACCATATAGGCTTAGGTTTGGTTGATTCCAATAACGTATATGCAAATGATATGTAAATTTGAAAAGATAAATATTATTATGAAAGTGAATGCAAAAAAACGGGGATAGGAAAGTGTGCACCTGAAACTTGAAGAGAGAAATTGCACTTTGAACCTGATTTTTCTAACTGTCGAAATCCCAGATTCTGGAAATTTTCTGATATGGAAAATTTGGAACCTGCAACTATTGGGACTGAAGATTTTGATTCTACAAAGGACAAGGCCAACCCAAGTCAGCCTAGTCCTGAACAAGGCCCACCTAACTTAGCCTTTTTTAGAGGCTTTCTAAATGGTTAAAAAGCATAGATCTGGAATAGTCAGATTGAAAGGTCTCTGGATCCAAATCTGTACCTATACTTTCTGAACCTACAAATTTGGGAAATATGTGTTTGGGTGGCTATATAAAGGTTTTCCTTAGTCAACCCCCTATCCTAGTGATTCCACCTCCATGGATAGTCATTAGAACAAGTAATTTGTGTCGTGCTTGTGAATCTAGAGTATGTCTATAATGAAAGCAAGCAAGAATGCATAAATCTAACCCTATGTGTGATAGAGTGAAACCCTAGCATGTAAATGCAAATAATATTCAAATTGAAAGCATGTAAATATGAAGCATCAATGCATAGATCTAAAAATAACAAGGAAATCATACTAAGCCCCTAAGGGAAAAAGTACTCCTAGTCATCCTCACAATGTATTTGAGACTCATGATGTAAAAAAAATGATGCCTTGAATGCTTTATTTGAAGTTGTATATGTTAGATTTGAATGCTTGTAAAAAGTCTTCAA
This sequence comes from Thuja plicata, assembly GCA_018584345.1. NCBI lineage: Eukaryota > Viridiplantae > Streptophyta > Pinopsida > Cupressales > Cupressaceae > Thuja > Thuja plicata. The sequence goes on from MU224668.1 coordinate 192,298, forward strand.
TGACCAAACTTTGCTTCAATGGATGTCATCAAGCTTGGGATTCCACCTTGAAATTTCTTTTTGTGATAAAATTGGGGGTATTCACCTTGTACTTGATTTCATTATACTAAAATGAAGCAAATAGGTTTCTTTTATAGTGATTTTGGAGGTTAGAATTGCACAACTGACCATAAATTTGGAAACCCTTCTAATCCATCAGGATGGACCCATGCCCTAAATTTGGGCTCAATCTCCTAGGACAAGGTTGAGTTAGGTCGGCCTTGTCCTTAGGGATTTTGGTTAATTCGGAGGACTGGGTCACTGTTGATCTGATAGTTAGAGTTTAACACTTGTGGTTGATCTTGACAACAGGGTTGAATTCCAAGGCTAAAAAGAGGTAAAATGGGACCTAAGAGGTGAAATAAATCTATGATTAGAGGAAAATAGAGGATGGCTCATAGAGATTAGATCTTACCTTGATTTTTGCACAATTTGGAGAGAGAAGAGGACTCAGATTTGAATTAGGGATGCATCAAGAAAAATTAGAGAGTCCTATAATACAAATGTATAATGTAAATACACTAAGGTGGGTGCAAAAAAATCATTAAATTCTTGAGTAAACAAGTGATTACAATATAATATGGTACATTTATCCCCCACTTTAGCAGTATATGACACTACGTGAATATGCAAGCTAAAGTACAGAGAGAATCAGTAAATGAAAAATGATATATCAAAGCCCCCAATGCGTAGATCCTGCAAGAAATTGTTAGTAGCCACAACCTTCAAAACCATGTGTTAGTGAGAACCATAAATCACCTAGGTCTTACTAAATAAGTTGGTGAAGATCGCAGGTAGTTGTATGCCCCCCTTGTTTTGTCTTTCTATTAAGAAGGTGAAACATGGAATCATATATACCGTGACGAACTATGAATGCAAAGTGTTGAAAAATGATTTTCCAAAAGCATTCAAAATGTTACCTAAAAGTTTTAAAAAGCACTTGGATAGCAAGGAATCTGAATCATGATTCCAGCATCTGAAAAAATATGGAAATTAGAGCTTCCTAGCTCAAGTTATGATCAAATGAAGACAAAGAGGTATTAAAGTTAATGAAAAATCTCCAAAAAGTAACTAACCTAAAAGTGTTTTTAAGTTATTTATTACCTTTTGAAATGTTCACTTGTTACATTAACTTTATTTTTCTCTTGTAAAGGAAGAAGAAGGAAAAGATGTCGAGGAGGCAAGTGTTGCAGCTGACGAGGATAAAGGTCCTCAGGAGAGCAGTGGAGGTCGATGGTACACCCATGGATAAGGTATGTCTCAATACTCATGCTTTGCCTTCTTGTCTAGCATTCTATTTTTCTATAGTAGATGTAGAAACTAAGTCATAGATAATATTTGATGTTGTCTAGAGTAGGAAACCCAAAAAAGTCAACCTAGTCCTAGAAAGTCGACCTTGTACCAAAAAGTTGACCTAGTCCATTGAGAAAGTTGGCCTAGTCCCAGGTGTTTTGTTTTGTTGATTTTTGACTGAATTTGATTAATGTATTTGATGCATTGATATAACTTTTTTGATATGTGATTGTAGGAGATGCATACTATGTGGGAAAATGGTACCACGAAGACTATGATATTCCTCTGAGGTCAGTACGGGAGATTGAGACCACAAGATGTGCAATTTCTCAGAGATGTAGGGTTGTATTGGGTATATCGCCTTCCAAAAATTAGATTTAATCGATCCATGTTGATGATGCTGATGGATAGGTGGGATGAGGACAAATCCACATTTCACCTACCTATAGGTGAAATGACTGTCACGCTAGAGGACGTATACAGGATCCTTTGACTACCCATCCAAAGACGGATAGTGATATTTACGACAGATAGATTAGAGATAGATATTGAGAGAGATCATATATATTTCTCAGGACATACCCTTTCTCACACATGCAGTGATCAGATTCCATTGGGGGCACTAGTACATGCTTTTGACGAGCTTCCTTTAGTCAGGAATATTTTTTATGCACAATTGTTATTGTTGTTGCTCCTGATTGTAAGGGAACAATATTTTCTATGCCTTTAGCTAATGCAGTTCGACAAATTGAGAGGAAATGTGTAGTGTACTCATGGTGGAGGAGTATGCTAACCCACTTGTACTATGAGCTTGGGAGATTTGTGAGATACCAGGGATGAAACTTAGCAGCGTGTACCTTATTAAAAATATGGATGTTTAAGCACATCACATGTACCTGACTGGTACAATTTCTAGTGGAGGTTTATGTGAGTGATCCACGAGCATACGAATATCCACTAAGCTCATCATGGTAGTTTAGTGATTTATTGTATTGGAGAGTGACCATAGATTGGTTGCAGGAAACCAATATCATATGGAGACCCTATAGACAGATGCCACTATGGACATATACCGATCAATAGATGACATGCATGCAAAGGAACAAATTTCTAGAGGGAAGGCACAATTACACAGTAGTTCCTTTCTATTTTGACACAGTGCAGTGACAGTTTGGTCTAACACAGGGTCCTCCCATACCAGTGCCACATTATGCACATGGACATAGGACCATAGAGAGGCTCAAGACCATATCACAACCTACTGTACATGACATAGAGCTGACAAATCTGGAGGCAAAGTAGGATACCGACATAGCCGACATAGTCACTAATGCAGTTGTGAGCAGGGACTACCTTAGGCATATCAGTGTGCATAGGGTTAGACCCATCTTTGCAGGGTTAACCCATAGGAGACTTAGGGTTGTTCTCTAGAGGAGAACATGAGGTAGCCAAAGATGAGGAGGAGGAGGAGGATAGAGAGGACGAGCAACTAGGAGATATACCAAAGGTGTCACCCATGGAAAAGGACCATGGTGCAGCTGAGGAGGAGCCAACAAAGTGGATAGATGCTACCCCTCTAATGAGATGGCCACTAAGATTCACATAGGAGATGCCTCCCCTGAGGGATGTTGCCTTCAGAGATCATGGAGAGAGCAGCAGGTCTGTGCCCCCAACAACATCCTGAGGTGAAGCCCCAATGTTTCTAGCTACTGACAACCTTACCTACCACGAAGGAGATCTAGGTATGGAAGAATACAAATGTTTTTAAAAAAATTATGTTATGCATATGTTTTGAATATTTTATTAATGTTATATATTTTATTGTTGGAGTGGAGAGATGGAAACACTTTGTGGGTGATGTTTTGAGATAAATCACTATAGTGTCAAGGATACCTTCATCCTCTCAGGTGAGATACAAGACACAGTGGGATCCTGGGTGACACAAGGATCTATTTGCATCAGTGCAGGTAGAGTTACAACTTTTGAGAGATGATAGGGAGTGACTCCAATGAGAGTTGACAAGAGACCCAACATGAGCTACATGTGCTTGAAGGGAGACTAGAAGGTTGATCATAGATGAACTCATCTAGGAGCCATACATGATATTCAACTGCTCATAGGCCATCTAGCACACCATGACCATCTTCTTCACACCTTAGACCTAAGACATCAGGGAGTCATCGTCCCATGGACAAGAAGTAATTTGATATGTGTGATAGATAGGGCACATTTTGTATAGTTCCAACTATGCACCAAACATTTTGATAGATAAATATATAAATGTTCTTTATATTTACATGTCTATTGCAATTTTAAATGATTTTATGATTGATTATGTCATCAATGCGATAAAGATTAAAATGAGACACATATGATCTAATTAAAATTAGCTTTAATTAAATGCAATGATGATGATCTGTCATACTAATGTGAATAGATGTTCATATGTAGCTTATTTATAGATAACTAAACACTAATATATTCAATCATAAATTAATGATGAAAAGAAAATGGGTGCAAGCATCTTCTAAGAAATATCCTAACCAAAAATTATTAACATATTACAAGTAAACTCAAGACCAAAACATGTTCATTTTTGTCAAGAATGAAGCAAAACATGAAAATAACAATTATTAACACATGATGCTTAAATTTAAAAGATACAAGCACCTATAGAAATTGAAGTGAGAGTGAATAAAGAGTTAAACATAGTACCGACACAGATCCATAGTTTTTATAAGGTCCCTAAGTGGTACACCATCCATATTAGCTAACTTATATGCACCAGAACCATAAACTTCGGTGATGATATATGGACCAAGCCAAGTAGGACTGAACTTACCTCTTTCTCTAGGTAGAGCATTAATGTTATGTTGGTTCTCCTAAAGAACCAAGTCTCCAACTAAAAAAGAATGCTTAATCACTTTATGGTTGTATTTCTTTTTTAAGCTTTTACAGTAAGCTTTAATATGGTCAAGAGCATTGATGCATTTCTCATCCAACATCTCAATTTGTTGAAGACGTTGTTCTCTTTAAAGTGTCATTATCAATTATACCATTAAAATATACTCTTAAGGAGGGCATTTATAATTCCAAGGGCATAATTATGTCTACACCATAAACTAGATTATAAGGAGTTGTTCATGTGGCAATGTGAACACTTGTCCTATAAGCCCATAAGGCACAAGTCATCTGTGTATGCCAATCCTTGGTGTGTTTGCCATTGATAGTCTTCTTAATAATTTGTTCAATGGTTTTGTTAGATGATTCAACTTGACCATTAGATTGAGGATAGTATGGGGCATAAAATAGTTGCTTGATATGGTATATTTCCAAGAATTTAGTTACTTCTTTATTTTTAAAAGGAGTACCATTATCAAAGATTATTGTTGATGGTATACCAAATTGAGAAATGATATTTTATAGAATAAAATTATAAATAAATTCAGCTGTAGTAGAGCGAAGAGGCACTACTTCTACCCATTTGGTAAAGTCATCAATGGTAGTGATGATGTATGTATGTCCTTGAGAAGAAGGAGGTGATGTCTTTCCAATGAGATTCATATAGTAATGAACCAATATAGTGATATCTAAAATTAAAGGGTGATGCACCAATATAGTAATATGAATTGCAACTAAAAACCTCACAGAATCATTCATAAAAAGACACTTCAAACTCACAAACTCAATTTGACAAACTCTGCAAAATTGACTCATATGACAGGTCATAATTTTGACAGAATCACAGATCTGCACCATGGGATATCAAATTATGCATCAAGCACTTAAAGGATATTGATTAAACAAAGGTAAAAACACAATATTGAATCAAATAACTCACAATCAATGATGGACACAGAAAAAATAATGGAGAAAGAATCAATATGTATATGAATAATTCATAAATCTGCTACAAGTCATCAAGTGTCCAATACAATCTACCAGAATTTGCAAGATGCAAAAATCTAGCCAAAAGTTGGAACCTCCAAAAATGAGATCAAAATACAAGATACAACCCCAAAATGGATAATGGTCGGATAGATGAGAAAAACTAGGAGAAAAGGGATCAAACTGCTGGAAACATGCAACTGACCACTTAAAAATTCCTCTAAACTCAAACTGCATGCATATGGCTCTCCAAATTAAAGAGGAACTATCCATAAGTACCTCAAAACTATCCCCAAAGTCATGCAAACTCATGGGGTCGGATATAGGAACAAAACCCTCAAAATTAGGAGCATAACTGCACACAACTAAAGTGTAACTGCTCCAAAAGGCCTCTCAACTGCAATAGAACTAAAAAAAGAACTCAATGAAGTCTCAAATTGCTCATAAAATCCTCAAAATTGTCCACCAAGTGCTGGAAAAAATAAAAATGCCTCCTCCGATATACCTAATCATGTGGGAAAGCAAAATGCCCTCTAGCTGCTAAAAAATGAACTCTAAGTCTGCTCAAAATTTGAAAATCACCATCTCCATGCAAAAGATCTGATTATGCTATAAAGCCCCTTCAAAGCGTAGAAATACCCCTCCTAACTTTTTGAATTTCCTCTATTTGCATTTTTTTATTAAATTTTTATTAAATAGTTTATAAATGGTCTATTTAATAAACATCAATTACAAAGGATAAATGCAAAAATAAAGTAATTATACTTTTATATTATTTATTAAATAATATAGGAAATACATTACTTAATAAATAACAAATATTTATTTAGTAAAACATTTCTCATTTTTTATAGGTAAAAGGCTAAAGCTAGAGTATTATGTTAAAAAAATACAAAATTACAAACCTGGTTCAAAAGAGCGGTAGGAGGAAAGAACCATGTAAATAAAACCTCCTACCAATACTCACAAACAACCAAAAGATAAGTGACAACCTGTAGAGCAAATCAGGTTGAAAAAAAGTACACTCCATAGAAGGAGTGACCCAAAACCACCACATCTCAAGTCTATAATGGGGTGTGTATGACATAAAGGTCATATGACCATTCTTTCAAACATAAGATACCTTAGAATCATAAGCGCGATCGAAAAGACCAATCCATGCATCGAAAGAAAAAAGAGGATGCCTCCCCATGCTGCTAGCCCTATAGGATTTTGTGATTTTGGGATAACACCACCAACATACCTCATCAGTAATTTAATTTGCAATACCATTCATATATATTATTCATGCAAGGTTTGATCAATTGGAATGGAGACAAAGATAAATGACCCCCAACCACCATGGATACAGAGTACAGACAATCCCAACTAAAAAAGAAAAATATGATCAATCAATCAATGAAGGGTGCATGCATCAACCTCTTGATGAGGCCACACTAGACAGAGGAAAGTTAACCCTTCACATACCATGTTTATTAACACCACTTTCCAAGGGAGAGGTTTCTTCCAATTCTTTTTTGTTCATCCACCAAGATCATTTTGTCTGATACTAAATTGGGAGTGTCCACTTCAGAATTACCCCCAAATTCTATTGTAGCCCTGGGAACCATCATGTAAGAGGTCGTAGATACCATTTTTTTATCCCTGACCGATTCTGAGCCAGCCTTCGATTTGCTTTGACTTTCCAAATGTGATCGTTGCATGTTACATTGCTACCCACCAAATTTGTAGTGAGTAGTGCAGAATTGGGCACCTCCCTTTTTTATCCATACCATTATACTTTTATTCCCTTTGTTGTATTCCTTTTTGACATGGTTTCTTTGTTCATTTCTATGCATTGTTGTAGATCTTCTTCTATCTCAATTTCCTGCGACCATCGAACCCCATTTACAGTTAGATTGATTTGTTTAGGGATAGGTTTAACCACAATTAGTTGCATATTGGCATATTTACCAAAATTTCCCTCAATAATTTCTATATCAAAATCCATCAGATTTCCTAAGGTTCTTCCAATATTCTCCAAGCAAGAACCAACCCAATTTTCAATAGGCAGTTTATAAAGTTTGATCCAGATTGGGCTCTCATACGGCTAGAGGTTAACATGATCAAATTCTCTTTGCCACGGTTGAATGTAAAGTGGATTTCCTTCTAAGTGCCAAATGCCACAATTACAAATCCTATTTCTGATCTCTTCCCTCGTAAATATTACCATAAACAAGTTTTTAGACAGGAAATTGATGATAACTTCTGTTTGATAGTGCTCCCATATCCATTTTTTAATGGTTTCGCGCATAGGTTTGATTCCTTTAAATCTACAAATGATGGAAGCCTCTTCCATAACTTCAGTGGTGACATCGATTTCCAGCAATGTATCTCCATTGTGAAGGTGATTTACTCCATTCACTGGGGTTTGGTGAGGTGCTAGCCTTGATCACAGGGTTTCTGCCTTTTTTGCTCGCTTCTGCATTGCCCTAAAGGTGTTAATATATTTCTCATATTACCTAATAAATAATATAAAAAATTAAATGACTTTATTAACTTAGGCATTAAAGCCTCTTCACCTGCATGACATTCTTTTCTTTCCCATCATTTACACAAAAAAAGCATGAACTTTCAGTGATGTAAATAGGGTGTGGAAACCCTAAAAAAACACATTTCATTCTTTATTTTGCATTCTCTATCATCTTCTGGAGACTTGTGCTCCTTGGCAGCTGCATAGGGCTTTTGAAGCTTTGTTTGGAGGTTTGAAGTCATCTCATAGGGGAGATTCTATGGAAATTTTGTTGCAAATTTAAGATGCCTTTGTAGGTAGGCTTTGAGTTCTATCTTCTCTGATATGTGCATAGGAATACTTGTAGTCTTTGTCTTCTCCCTATCTCAAATGAGGATATTCTTTTATTGATTTATAAAACATAAGTTGTAACACTTATTTTACTATATGGTTATTCATCATCATACACATGTTGTCTTTACTTTTGTCTGATAATGCAATCTTGCAACTGTATCGTTTCCTCTATATTGATTATCATCATAATATATCTTCATTACATGCTTCATTTAACATAAAATAGAAAATAAGAACGTTCCTTGTTGTAATCACCTGTAAATAATCATGGTAACTTATTTAATAATTTTTTATCAAGAACTCTTGAAAGCATTGAAAGATTTGAGTCTGTCATTGGAATTATCTACTAAATTATGTTATTGTTGCTTCAAGGCCCTTAATGTAAATATATTATTTGTTTATGCACATTAATCATGTCATTGCATCATCATTGCATTAGTATGAATGCTATTACCACCATTCTTAACTCGGTCCTAAAAAATTAAAGGATGATGTTTCATTAGATCTGATACAAGTGTATGACATCTTTGTATATATTGTAACAGTAATGAAACACTTTTAAATGTCATTTGGCATCATTATACTATTTACCATTGTGTAGCATAACACTCTATGTTGTTGCTCATCATTTCATTGCATGTGTTGTTTTAACTCTCACAGTGTTGCCATATAACTGGACTACTCCTTTTCATGGTGTTATGAGCTGGTTAAATTTTCTCAAAAACTACAATTTGGGTTTTTACTAAATTTGATGGTTTTTTCTGTTTTAAAGTTTTCTAATTTCAATGAAAAAATCGTGAGAACCCAGATCGTATTTTTCAAGATATGGTTAAAACATGATTGTTCCTTCATTATGGTAAATCTCATGTATTATGACAACACTGTTATGATTTTTTCTCTTCGTGACAAGACATTGGAAGATTCAAAATGGAAAGATTCATGTTATATAACAAGATACTGAAATCTCAATACTTTGTATTGTATACTTAGCTTGATTCGAGTTGTATGATGATACTCTTATTTTTTGATTTCTTCATATGCTACAACTACATTCAACTTGGGACTTGATGTTTCTTTTTCACTGTTTGATACTGTAAAATGTTGTTCTGATCTGTATATTTTTTCAAATGCTTGTTGTCCTTATTGGTTATAAGCACTGGTTGTAGGATTATATTCTTCATGCTCCATTGATATTCTAGAAACTATTGGATCATGATTATCACATTTTTTTATTTCTTTGATTTCTCTGCTCAAACTCATTGTCATTTGGCATATGCCCTTTTGAATGATTTTCTCATTATATTCTTGCTTGATATGGTAATGTATGATTCTCCTCTCATTGATGGCCACTGATACATGTGTTGTGCTTTCCTCATACTTTATGATGTGCTTTTTGATATAATTTTGTACTTTGCATTGTTATTATAATAACATTTGAACTTGTATAACTGGTAACTATAATGAAACCATGATAACCTCATTTAACATAGTATTGACACAGTGAATCATGATTAATGTCATTATTGCATTTTCATTTGATGCATCCTTGTGCTTTTCTATACCAAGTGAGATATTATTGTTGGAATATTGTTGAGCATGTTAGAGTTTGGTACTTGGGTGTGCTGACATTAATGTTTTGTCATTGATGTCAACATACTGATTGTTGTTTTAGACAGTGTGTTCAGTATGTTCAGTGAATATGATTTCAATTGTTTAGGTGATATGTTGAAGATCTTGAGTTGCGATCGTGAAGTATTTTTCAAAGGTGTCTGTAAATGATCTACAAAGGTTCGCAGAAGCTTTAATCATAGTTTGAGTGAGGTATGATCGAGTTCTTGGTTGTTGTTATTAAAGTGTTCCTATGTACACTGGATGAATATTTAGTTCAGTATATCTTAGATTTGATGTTTCAGTGGTTGCAAAGTTGGTGATTACATGGTACCTTTCATGAAATGTAACTGATTGAATGTTTGAAGATGTTAAGTTGATGATCATACAAGGCATTAAATATGTTAATGTATTGTATTGTCATTGATGTCAACTTGATATAATCTGTATGGTCATGGAAATACTGCCAAGGACTTCAAAGAACCAATGAATCAAGGCTATGCTATCAGTAATGCATACAAGTAAAGTATTCACTAAGTGACTGTATACACCGACAGAGTGCACATCGACGGTCAAAGTAAAAGAGCAGAGTCACAGTGTTACCTGACAAGCAAATGCACAACATTATCGACAAGCAAAGTTGCAGTGTTTCCCGATGAGCAAAACACAAAGTAACCTGACTGAAAGAATTTTAGTGTTGCCCGACGAAAAAGACAAAGAAGGAGATCCTGATGACAACTGAAGTCACACCAACAGAACAATCAGTTATCACCAATGACTAACTGGAGCGTTGACCGACAGAACAGAGAGTTCAGAAATGACAAAATGCTTAATTGTTAAGAAGCTATAAATAGACCTAACAGATACTTATCATTGTTTTAATCATCCAGATAAAATAGGAGATACATAATTGATTTAAAGCTGATTTGTCCAGTTGGCAAGAAGATATCTTTGAGATAAAACTAGAGTTTGCTTTAAATCTATTGGCGAGAATTGTGAATCACGCCAAGAATAAAGAAATCCAAGAAAAGTCAAATCATGTCTATATAGAGACAAACCCAATTCATTACAAATGGGTGTGTGGGAAAAAGAGAAAAGAGGAAAGATGCTAAAGAGATTCTAAAGAAGAAGAAAGTCTTCATTCAGACCTGATCAATCAAGCTAAGAAAAGAACTAGATTTTGCAAACACCGACGGACAATGAGACAACATCACAGAGAAGAACAGTGTGGAGCAAAGGTATAGAATTGATTATATTGATCAGAGAGGTAATGGACTTACAATAGATCTAAAAATCTGCAATTGAGTTGTATGTATGAACATATCATTAATGTTTCATTTTAACCATTGAAGCATCAAGTATCTTAATCAAGCAAGACTTAAAAATCTTTTACAATTGAGATACATCCCAAGGAGTATCAAAAATTTTGATGATGAAAGTAGCATTGGCTATTCCCGATACCTATTGACAGGCCAAGTGAGTGTTTGATCAAGGATGGTAGCATTAGATGCCAGATACTAGGTGACAAACTATCTTTTAAATCCTCTAACAAGGTCACACCTAACAATGTGTTTGTAACCTTTAACAGGGTTGGCTCCTAACAGAGCTCACTTCAGAAGAGTGAAAATTTGGGGTACTTGTCCCAGTGGTTTTTCCCCTAACAGGGTTTCCATGTTAAAAATCCATGTGTTATGTGTTTATGTTTCATTACTTTACTATTTTACATTTCACATACGCAATTCTGGATTTATCGATATCCTCAGCATATTTACTGTGTTTCGGTAAATAGTTAACTACTTATCGGTAATCATACAGAAGAGAGATTTACAAAGCAATCCGACAAGTAGAAAATTGATAAAAGTATTTCAAGGCATTCATCTCGTAGGACAAAATATAACAAGACACATAATTTGTGGTTATGAGTTTTAGGGGTTGATTTAAGGATTAATTTTTGAGGCCATTGATTCCCCCCCCTCCCCCCCTCTTAGTTATTACTAACAATTGGTATCAGAGCTTGTGTGCTTAGAAGGAAGGTTTAAAGACCTAAGCTAAAGATCACAAGATGAATAGACGAGATGTGCCCAAGTTGAACAAAGACAATTTTGCTTCATGCAGAGCAGAATAAGACTCCACTTATCAGGTATTGGAAATGATGTTACTCAATACTCAGATACTGAATATGTGTTGCCTACAGGAGCACCAACAGTTGAACAAGTGAGAGAGAAGCATGAGCACAACTGCATGATGATAGAGCTTGCTTCCTCACTCTTCAATGCTTAATTTAAAGATGTCAAAACCTGCAAGACTGCAAAGCAAATGTGGGACAAATTGATGCTTGTACATTGTGGTGACAAAAATGTTTTGAGAGCCAAGGCAGAAAGCCTTAGATGAAATTTTGATGATCTCAAAATGAAATAAAGTGAAAACATCACGCAGTACAACACATGAATCAAAGAGGTAGTCAATTCTATCCAAGGAGTTGGAGGTGTACTAGAAGAAGATACAGTGGTAAGTAAAATTCTAAGAACCTTACTACCTACTTATGCTATTAGAGTATCTGCCATTCAAGAAATGAGAGCAGTAGCAAATAGCAATGTTACTCCAGACAGTTTGATTGGAAGACTAATTTCATTTGAGATGAATAATTTTGATAATAGTGTCTTACCAAACATAGAGTCTGCATTCAAAACTTCTATGAGAATAAGCAAATCAATTCATAAACACTCTATGAGAAAAGATAGTGATAGTGAAAGTGAAGAAGAAGATCTTAATGAAATTGAAGCACTTATGGCAAGAAGAATGCAGAGAGGCAAAGGTAAATACAAAGGTAAATTACCACTTGTTTGTTTTAATTATAAAGAGATTGGACACTTTGCTGCAAGATGTCCTAACAGAAGAAAAGATGATAGAAGTAATGACAGATCACTTGAAAAGAAGTCTGACAGAGGTGATTACAGAAGCTACCGACAATCAGAAAGAAGAGATACCTGAGACTACAAGGACAAAGGAAAGAAGGCCAGTTACCTAGAAAAATGCAAAGATGATGATACTGACACCGAATCTGATGAAGACATCGAGATGGTGTTTGTGGCAGTAAAGGGTGAATCAAATGATGATGAAGAAAGGTATGTAGAAACTACACTCATATCTAAAGTTGGTAAAAATTATTTTTGGATCATATATAGTGGTTGCACTCACCATATGACTGATGATAAGAAAATTTTTGAGACTTTTGAATACTATAAAGGTGGTTCAGTAAGAATGGGTAATGATACACCTTATCCAGTTGAAGGTAGAGGAACCATAATGTTGAATAACCAGATAAAATGTGAAAATGCTTATTGGGTAAATGGATTGAATTATAATCTATTGACTATTTCTCACTTGAATAATTTAGGTCATAGAGTAGCATTTGAAAATAAGAAGGCAAAGATATTCAATAAATCAGGAAATCTGATTGGTACCGGTGAACAAACAAAAGGTAACTTATTCTATTTGAATGATACTAACACCACTTGTTTGATTGCTACAAATGAAGACATATGGTTGTGGCACAAAAGATTGTGTCATGTGAACTTTGACAACATGATAAAGATTAGCAAAAAGAGAAATGTCAGAGGCTTACCGACGATGACCAAGCCTGACAACATCATGTGTAAGAATTGTCAAAAAGGTAAGATGACAAAGTCTAGTTTCAAAAGAAAAACCCATACATTTGATGCCATTCTAGAATTAGTCCATACTAATTTATGTTGACCTATGAGGACAAAGAATTACTATGGAGATATATATTTTATTCTCTTTGTTGATGTTTACTCTAGAATGATGATAGTCATGTTTCTAAAAGATAAATCAGAAGCATTTAAGAATTTTAAATGGTATAAGGCAATGGTTTAGAAACAAAGTGGTAAAGAATTAAAATGCATAAGATTAAATAGAGGAGGGGAATTTATTTCAGATGAATTCACTAACTTTTGCAATGAGCATGGAATCAGAAGACATGTCTCTGCACCAAGAACACCACAGCAAAATGGAATTGCTGAAAGAAGGAACAGATCCATAGTTGATTGTGCAAGGATGCTGATGATAGAGAAAGGCATCACCTAAATCTTCTGGAGGGAAGCTGTCAGTACTGTTGTTTCCACATTGAACAAAGTACAATTGAAGAAAGACACCAAAAAGACACCTTATGAGCTTTGGTATGGATTTACACCCAATGTGAGTTACTTCAAAAAATTTGGTAGTCAATGTTATATCTTAAAAGATGATAGAAATGGAAAACTTGACTCCAAGAGTGATGAAGGAATCTTTCTAGGGTATTCTACCAAGAGCAAGGCTTATAAATGTCTAAATA
>MU224668.1:207379-227942 GCA_018584345.1 Thuja plicata
GATGAAGGTATTTTCATTACACAATCCAAGTACATCAAAGAAGTACTGAAAATATTCAAGATGGAAGAGTCCAAACCAGTTGGAACACCGATGGAAACTGGATGTAAGCTGACAAAGGAAGACAAGTCATCAGAGGTAAATCATACTCTATATAGATCAATGATTGGAAAACTCATGTATGTTGTACACACTAGACTGGATATTGCACATGCAATAGGAATAGTTGCAAGATTTTCTGCTAGTCCCAGGGAATCACATATGACTTCTGTGAAAAGAATTCTAAGATATCTGAAGAATACCGAGGAATATGGCTTATGGTATAGAAGAGAATGTAAATTTGAACTAAAGGTCTTTACTAATGTTGATTGGGCTAGAAATATTGATGAACAAAAGAGCACAACTGGAGGGACATTCTTTATGGGTGACAGACTTGTCACATGGATCAGCAAGAAGCAAGGATGCATCTCTCAGTCTACCGCAGAAGCAAAGTATGTTGCTACTGCTGCAAATTGCTCAAATATTGCATGGATCAAATAGTCACTGGAAGGTATGCATATGAAAATTCTTGAACCAGTAATTATCTACTGTGATAATACAAGTGCAATAAACATTTCCAAGAATCTAGTCATGCATGCTAAAACAAAGCATATTGCCATCAAGTATCATTGTTTGAGAGAACAAGTTCAGGCAAAGGAGGTGATACTTGAGTATGTGCAATCAAAGGAACAATTAGCCGATATCTTCACCAAGCCACTGCCCAAGGATGCATTGAGTACTTGAGAAAGAGACTAGGGGTCAGACCCTTGTCTACTGGTCAGTAAGATAACTAGAAGGCTGCATCAGCCTACATATTATCAGAACATCAACCATGTTGATGCAAGCAAAGAGATGAACTTCAATGATACATCTATACACAACAAGGTATTTATCTACTTTGAGCACCAGAGTTATTAACAATAGAATGGGAAATTCAAGGAATATATTATGGATAGAAAGGATCCGTTTGGCATCACTATCAAAAGCTTGTTTGAAAACATGTTTGTTTAGCATTGTTGTCAAAGGGAGAGAGATATCTAATTATCATACTGATAAAGGGAGATATTATATCCATTATCAACTTAGGGAGAGATCATATCCATCAAAGTATCCAAAGGGATAGATGTAACAAGAATGGGAGAGTACACACAAAGGAAGAGAATTGCTGACAAGAGACATCACAAGAAAGGAGAACAGTCAAAGGGAGAGAGTTTGACACAGAAGGAGAACACATCACATCAGAGAAAGAAATATTCTACATCTATCTAGTGAAGGGATTGAAGACAGAAATAGAGTTGCAAGAATCAAATCAAAGCAATTTGAGCTTACCGAAAGCCAGACATTTGTATTAGTTACATTAGGAAAGCTTGATGAGAATGTATATTTCATATTATATTAGTAATAGTATAGTATGAAAATATAGTATGTTTCCATCAATGCCAAAGGGAGAGATTAATGACATGTAACTGATTGAATGTTTGAAGATGTTAAGTTGATGATCATACAAGGCATTAAATCTGTTAATGTATTGTATTGTCATTGATGTAAACTTGATATAATTTGTATGGTCATGGAAATACTGCCAAGGACTTCAAAGAACCAATGAATCAAGGCTATGCTATCAGTAATGCATACAATTCAAGTATTCACGAAGTGACTGTATACACTGATGGAGTGTACACCGACGGTCAGAGTAAAAGAGAAGAGTCACAGTGTTACCTGATGAGCAAATACACAATATTACTGACAAGCAAAGTTATAGTGTTGCCCGAAGGGAAAAACACAAGGTAACCCGATGGAAAGAATTTTAGTGTTGCCCGACAGAAAAGACAAGGACAGAGATCTCAATGACAACTAAAGTCACACTGACGGAACAATCAGTTATCACCGATGACTAACTGGAGTGTTGACCGACAGAACATAGAGTTCAATAAATGACAAAATGCCAAGTTGTCAAGAAGCTATAAATAGACCTAACATATACTTATCATTGTTTTAATCATCCACACAAAACTAGAGATAAGTAATTGATTTAAAATTGATTTGTCCAGTTGAAAAGAAGATCTCTTTGAGATAAAACTGGAGTTTGCTTTAAATCTATTGGCAAGAATTATGAATCACGCCAAGAATAAAGAAAGCCAAGAAAAGGTAAATCATGTCTATATAGAGACAAACCCAATCCATTACGAATGGGTGTGTGAGAAAAAGAGAAAAGAGGAAAGATGCTAAAGATATTCTGAAGAAGAAGAAAGTCTTCATTCAGACCTGATCAATCAAGCTAAGGAAAGAGATAGATTATGTAGACACCGATGGACAGTGAGATAACATCACAAAGAAGAAAAATGTGGAGCAAAGGTATAGAATTGATTATATTGATCAGAGAGGTAATGGACTTACAATAGATCTGAAAATTTGCAATTGAGTTGTATGTATGAACAGATCATTAGTATTTCAGTTTAACCTTTGAAGCATCAAGTCTCTTAATCAAGCATAACTTAAAATTCTTTTACAATTGAGATACATCCCAAGGAGTATCAAAAAGTTTGATCATGAAAGTAGCATTGGATATCCCTGATACCCATTGACAGGCCAAGTGAGTATTTGATCAAGGATGGTAGCATTAGATGCTAGATACTAGGTGACAAACTATCTTGTAAATCCTCTAACAAGGTCACACCTAACAGTGTGTTTGTAACCTTTAAAAGGGTTGGCTCCTAATAGAGCTCACTTCATAAGAGTGAAAATTTGGGGTGTCGGTCCCAGTGGTTTTTCCCCTAACAAGGTTTCCACATTAAAAATCCATGTGTTATGTGTTTATGTTTCATTACTTTATTGTTTTACATTTCACATATGCAATTCTAGATTTATTGGTATACTCAGCATATTTACTGTGTTTTGGTAAATAGTTAACTACTTATCGGTAATCATACAGAAGAGAGATTTACAAAGCAATCCGACAAGTAGAAAATTGATAAAAGTATTTCAAGGCATTCATCTTGTAGGAAAAAAGATAACTAGAGACATAATTTGTGGTTATAAGTCTTAAGGGTTGATTTAAGGATTAATTTTTGAGGCCACTGATTCACCCCCCCCTCTCATTTATTACTAACAACCTTATCATTGTGTTCACAACTAGTGTTGTTCATGATTCAGAGTATGACAAACTATCTTTTGTTGTGACAGAGTTCGGTATTTTAGTGTCCTTATTGATTAGAGATGAAGATGAGATGATGCTAATGTTCTGGATGGTATTCATGTTGCTTTTTTGTGTTCTTGGATCATGTGACGATTATGTTTTTGGACTGCATTGTTTGAGGTGATCGGATTTTCTATTTTGGTAGTATGTTGGTGTTTCTTCATTTAGGTCCTAGCCGACTTGCGGGAGTAATGTGTCATGATTCTTGATGTTGCTTTGGTGATACAATTGTGTTCGTGGTTGAAGATTTGGGTCCTATCCAAGTCTTAGTTGACTTGATTTGGATCTCTTGGAAGATTGAGCACATTGTTTATATCTTTCATTGTAATAGGTCTTAGCCGACCTAGTGGTTGAGTATTCTTTGTAATCGATATAAATGAGAGATCATTTTGTAATTGTGAGAAGAGAAAGAGATGTGTGAATGTAAGGAGAATTGTTGATATATGTATTCTATATTAAAGGCGGAGTTTGTACTTCATTGGAACTATATTGGAATTGGAGATTCTATTTGTCAGTTAAGTTGTAATGGACTGTATGTTCGCCCTGTTGTAATTGAAGATAGATCGGTGAACCTGACTGAGGGCCAGATCTATGATTGTATTATGAGTAGTGAGCTTTGGGAAGTGAGCCTATAGATTGGGTTGTTAGCCTGTGGTTTCTAGTGCATCCTTTATTATCTATTTTTCTCTTAACTGAGTAGTACTTTTAGCAGAGTATATTCATCTTGTGGGTTTGATTCCCACCCAAGCTTTCCCTTAACTGGGTTTCCTCGAGAAAAAATCTTGGTGTTCTATGTTATTTGTTGTGAATCTTGCATTAATTCTTATCTTTAATATCTAAGTATCTAAAGTGAAATTAAATTATTATTAAGCATGTACAACTGATTCACCCCCCCTCTCTCAGTTGTGCTTGCCTCCTTTTGGGCCCAACAATTGGTATTAGAGCCTAGTCCTTTTGAAGAAGCTTGACTGCTTGAAGAATATCCATCATGGAAATTATAAGAAAAGAGAGTCCGAAGTTTGATGGAGATAACTATCTGATTTGGAAGGATCCGATGACTACCTACTTGATATGCATGGGGACAAAATATGAATACTGGCATATCACTGAGAAGCCTTATGCTATTCTGAATGACCTAAAAAAT
Organism: Thuja plicata; assembly: GCA_018584345.1. NCBI lineage: Eukaryota > Viridiplantae > Streptophyta > Pinopsida > Cupressales > Cupressaceae > Thuja > Thuja plicata. The sequence goes on from MU224668.1 coordinate 211,756, forward strand.
GCTACTACAGATGAAAAGAATAAATTCAAGAAGAACATGTTAGAAAAGGAGACCTTGATCAGTTCCTTATTTGATTCAGAATATTCTCACATTTATGGATTAAGGACTGCACATCAAGGTATGGAAAAAATTAGAAACTATTTATGAAGGTGACACATATGTTAAGCAAGCTAAGTTGCAGCGATTAAAAGAAAAATATGAAGATATGAAGATGAGTGAAGATTAAACTCCCTTAGTTTATTTTCAGAGAGTAAATGATCTAGTTTGTGCAATCAGATGTGTTGTTGTGCAATCAGATGTGTTGGTGGTACCTTGACAGACAATGAAGTTATAGACAAGATTATGAGATCCTTTCCCGCATGTTACAGTGAGAAAGTTGATACTATTGATGAATTGAGAACTATAAGAGACAATTCAAGAGAATATTTGGCAGGTAGAATATGTGCCTATGAGATTACTACACTTGGTAAGGAACTTCCGAAGGCTGAGACTGCATTTAAAGCTAGTGTGACTAAGTATGATCAGGGATAAAGCTCTAAAAAGATGAAATTCAAATACTATTATAAAGATTAAGAATAGATCACGGAGGAAGAAAGGAAGATTGTTGAACTTGAAGCTTTGATGGTGAGAAGACTACCCAAGGGCTCTAAAAAGTATGAAGTAAGGTTACCTTTGAAATGCTTCAATTGTAATAAGATTGGTCATATTAAATCTAGATGTCTGAACAATAACTCTAAGGATTTTAGAGACAAATCCAAGAAATATCATCCTAAGGGTTATAAAAGTTTTTATATTGTTGAAGAAGGTGTGACTGATGATGAGTCTATTACTAGTGAGGAATAATTTGTGTTTATTACTATTAAAGAAGATAAACCTAATGAAGAAAAAGCATTGGTTTCAAGAGTTGTTAAAAGAGATGAATGGTTCATTGATAGTGGATTCTCACATCATATGACTGGTGATAAGGATAAGTTTGTGAAGCTTGAGGCCTATGATGGTGGTATTGTTAGATTCATTAAAAATGCTCCTTTTTTTATTAAAGGAAAAGGATCTATTACTCTTGATGGTAAAAATGATACTGATGATGTCTTGTATGTTGAAGGTTTAAGTCATAATTTGTTGAGTGATGGACATCTATTGGATAAAGTTTATGAATTGGAATTCATGAATGGAATCTGCAAGATCATTGGAAGTATAGGAAAGATTATTACATCAGGCACACAAACTGCTAGTAATCTATTTCATTTGAAAAATGTTGAGAATAATTATTTAATTGCTAAGATTGATGACAATTGGTTATGGCATAGAATATTTTGTCATGTAAACTTTGATAATACAGTGAAATTTAGCACAACTAATGTTGTAAGAGATTTGCCTAAACCGATGAAGCCTAACAACATGTGAAAAGAATGCCAATTGGGTAAACTGACTAGATCTAATTTTTATAATAAGGCATACTCTTCAAATGGAGTGTTGGATTCGGTACATATAGATCTATGCGGTCCTACTAAGATAAGAAGCTATTATGGCGATAGATATTTTACGCCACTTATTGATGACTATTCAAGGATGATGTGGGTTACATTTTTAAAAGAGAAATCATAAGCTTTTTAGATATTTCATATATTCAAGATGATGGTAGAAACAAAATCTGGAAAAAGATTAAAGTGCCTAAGATCATACATAGGTGGAGAATTTACATCTGGTGAGTTTTATGCAATTTGTGAAGAACATGGGATAAATAGACAAACTTCTGGTCCATGAAGCCCACAACATAATGATGTTGCAGAGCGAAGGAATAGGACTGTCCTAGACACAACTAGGACTATGATGATTGAAGGAAAAGTTCTACAGATCTACTGGAGAGAAGTAGTGTGCACCGTAGTATAATTTGAACCGAGTATAGATTAGGCAGGGAATCGGTAAGACTCCTTATGAACTATGGTATGATCATATTCCTATAGTGAAATACTTTAGAATTTTTGAAAGTAAATGCTATATTAAGAGAGATGAGGATATTGGAAAGATTGATCGTAGAAGTGATGAAGGGATATTTCTTGGGAATTCTACAAAGAGAAAAACTTATGAGTGTTATAACTACAGAGTGAAAGAGGAAATGTCAGAGTTGATGAGAATGTGCAAAGATCAGAAAGAACGTGGTGGTATGACATAGATGAAGAAGTTAATTAGATTATGGAAGTACAAAATTAGAATTAGTATGGACTGAAAGAGCAATAAGAACTTGTGGAAAATGAAGTGGATATTTCCACGGAAGGGTCTGCTACAAAGCCTACACCAAAAACTCCATGGTATGTAAGGATTAATTATTTTGAAGATGTTATTATTGGTGATAAGAATAGAGGTGTTCAAACTAGAGGAAGAATTCCTAGGGATGAAACATTTTTGTTATCTGAATTTGACCCTAAAGATATAAAGGAAGCATGTAATGATGATATTTGGATGAAATCAATGAGATAAGAACTTGATCAAATTGAGAAGAACAAGACTTGGATTCTTGTTCCTATACCTATTGACAAAAATGTGATCGGTACTGAATGGGTATTTAAAAACAAGCTGAATGAAGATGGTAAAGTGGTTCAGAACAAAGCAATATTGGTATGTAAATGATATTCACAGATGGAAGGTATTGAATTTACAAAGACCTTTTCTCCTGTAGCTATACTTGAAGTTGTTAGATTACTTCTTGCATATGTAGCTTACATAAAATTTAAATTGATATCAGATGGATGTTAAGTCTGCAGTCTTAAATGGTGAACTAGAGGAAGATGTTTATATTGAACAACTTGATGGTTTTACTCTAACCAAGGAAGGAGAAGTGGTTTGTAAATTTCAAAAAGCTTTGTATGGATTAAAGAAAGCTCCTAGAGCTAGGTATGCAAGATTGGATAGGTATTTGACAAAGATTGGTTTCAGAAAGGGTATTGCAATTTGTAACTTGTATTTTGGAATAATTGATGATAATATCTTGATTGCTAAAGTATTTGTTGGTGATATTATATTTGGTGGTAGTGATGAGTTGAGTAGAGTTTTTTCTCATGAAATTCAAAAATTATTTGAGATGTCTATGATATGTGAGATGAAATTATTTCTTGCAAATTACATAGTTGGATAAAGGAATTTTTATCACACAGTCCAAGTATGTCAGAGAATTATTGAATAAATTTGGTGTGGAAGATTCAAAACCAGTAGGAACTCCTATGGTTACTGGTTGCAAGTTAACTAAGGATGATGATTCCCCTTGTGTAAATAAGACATTATACAAATCTATGATCGAAGGATTGCAATATCTAACTCATTCTAAACCAAACCTATCAAATTTTTTTGGAATTGTTGCAAGGTTTCAAGACGAACCAAAGGAATCACAAATGGTTGTTTTCAAGAGAATTTTTAGATACTTAAAGGGCACAGTTGACTACAGATTATGGTATGAAAAAGATGATGACTTTAATCCATGTGCATACATTGATGTTGATTGGACATGTAATGTGTATGATAGGAAAAGTACTAGTGGAGGTACATTATTTTTGGGTAAGAGACTAGTTTCTTGGACTAGTAAGAAGTAGGATTGTATCTCTCAATCTACTACTGAGGCTGGGTATGTTGCTTCTGCAATAAATTGTAATCAATTTGTTTGGATGAAGAAAATGTTGAAGGATATAAGGATAAGCATTGATGAACCTATTGTTATTCACTTTGATAAATCTATTGTTATAAATATCTCAAACAATCTTGTGTTACATTCAAATTCAAAGCATATTTCTATTAAGTATCATGTTTTGAGGGATAAAGTTAGTGAAAAGGAAGTGAAACTAGAATTTGTGTCTACTAAGGAACAAATTATTGATATCTTTACAAAGCCTTTGTCGAATGATACATTTGTGTATCTTAGGGAGAAGCTTGGGGTGATAGCCCCTCTTGATCAGAACTAATGACACTGAGGATGACATCAGTCCATAAAATCTATCAAAATATCATTCACTAGATTGATGATTTTGGGGACCACTCCAGTTCTTTTCGATGTCTTTGATCCTTTTCCATTGATGTCAAAGGGGGAGAGATTGTGTGAAAAACATAGGTGATTAATCTTGGGAGAGATTGTGTTAAAGTTGTATATTCAGAGTGATCAGGTGGATATATTATGACTATACTTTCAAAGGGATCAAGTGGATATATTAATGTCTTTGTGCATTGATCATTTTTTCACTTCACATTTTTCCATCAATTCCAAATGGGAGATTGTTGAGCATGTCAGAGTTTTGTACTTGGGTGTGCTAACATTAATGTTTTGTCATTGATGTCGACATACTAATTGTTTTTTCAGACAGTGTGTTTAATATGTTCAATGGAGAGGATTTCAGTTGTTCAGGTGATATGTTGAAGATCTTGAGTTGAGATCATGAGGTATTGTTCAAAAGTATTTGTAGATGATCTATAGAGGTTCACAAAAGCTTCAATGATAGTTTGAGTGTGGTATGATCGAGTTGTTGGTTGTTGTTGTTCATGTGTACAGTGGATGAGTATTTAGTTTGGTATGTCTTGGATTTGATGTTTCAACGGTTGTGAAGCTGGTGATTACATGGTGCCTTATCATTGCGTTCATATATTATGTTGTTCAGGATTCAGAGTATGACAAGCTATCTTTTGTTGTGACAGAGTTTGGAATTTTAGTGTTCTTGTTGATCTGAGATGAATATGAGGTGATGCAAATGTTCTGGATGGTATTCATGTTTCTTATTGGTTTTATTGGATCATGTGATGATTGTGTTGTTGAACTTCATTGTTTGAGGTGATCAAATTTATTGTTTTGGTAGCGTGTTGGCATTTCTTCATTTAGGCCCTAGTTGACTTGATGGAGTAACGTGTTGCAATTCTTGATGCTACTTTGGTGATACAAAATTATGTTTGTGGTTGAATATTTGGGTCCTATCTAAGTCTTAGCCGAATTGATTTGGATAGCTTGGAAGCTTGAGCATAATATTTATATCTTTTATTGTAATAGGTCTTAGTTGACCTAGTGGTTGATTAGTCTTTGTAATCCGTATAAATGAGAGATCATTTTGTAATTGTGAGAAGAGAAAGAGATGTGTGAATGTAAGGAGAATTATTGATATCTATATTATGCATTTAAGGCAGAGTTTGTACTTCATTGGAATTGTATTGGCATTGGAGATGCTATTTGTCAGTTCAATTATAATGGACTGTATGTCCACCCTGTTGCAATTGAAGATAGATCAGTGAACCCAACTGAGGGCCAGATGTGTGATTGTATTGTGAGAATTGGGCTCTAGGAAGTGAGCATGTAGATTGGTTTGTTAGCATGTGGTTGCTAGTGCATCCTTTGTTCTCTATTTTTCTCTTATCTAGGTAGTACTTTTAGCAGAGTACATTCATCTTGTGGGTTTGATTCCCACCTGGGTTTTCCCTTAATCGGGTTTCCTCGAGAACAAATATTGGTGTTATATTTTATTTTTTGTGGATCTTGCATTGCTATTTATCTTTCATATCTATGTGGCTAAAGTGAAAATTATATTATTATTAGGTGTGTATAATTGATTCACCCACCTCTCTCAGTTGTGATTTCCTCCTTTTGGGCCTAATAATCATTACATTCTCTTGATAATTCATTGTTCCTTGTTGTAAATTGATGGCTTCCCATTATGTTGATCACTTGCTCATATGTTGATATCTTGCACCACATATGTATTTGATGAAAGAGTGTTCACTATTTTTTTCTTCAATTATGCAAATGACCGTTCAATTAATTGTACTATGACTTTGGATATTGAAGGCACTTTTGGAAATTTTGCAAGCTTGTACTTACTTGATGACCAAATGTATATAGCCTCTTCTCAAGTGTTATTTCCAAGGTTACTGTTTTGTTGCCTGTGACTGCTTAATTAACGTCATTGCTCTGGACTATAATGACTTATTGTCCATGTCTTGATATAATATTAATATGGTTGTGTCAACCTCCTTGAATTACACACTTGAAACATCCCTTATATACAACTTTCAATGTTGGTCTTACATATTGCTCCCTTTAACTATATGTGCTTGTCATTTACCATTATTTGTGAAATTTTTTATAACAAATCTGAAGCAATCCTTTTCCACTATTTTATACATGAACCATACCTCTAATTAGTGACAAATATTTTATCATGATGGCTCTAATGTTTCTTTTAGGCATCGATTTACTTTCTCCTCTTGCTCTATTATTATGAAAGTGACTTGTAGCTCTCATGATCTCTCATTGGACTCAAGTTGATCCTTCTATTCCACTAAAGCATGCATGTCTTGGATATGCATTTTCCTAATTCCTTTTGGAGTCACTTGTTATCAATTATGAATTTTGCACCTGTACCTACACATGAAGCAATATTGTTAGTTAAAACATGTTTCTCTAATTACTTCTTTCCTTTTCTTTTCTATTTGCATGCCACTGAGTGTCCTTTTTTGTTGATGTGGTTGAATGTGCTTGGATGGGAATCAACTAGTGAGATATGAACAAATTATCCATTGCTCAATCACTTTGACTGACATAATTTCTCATCATCTAGCAAGTACGATGAGGATGCAGGAGTGCCTTATTCAATCAACTGATGCAGGACACAACCCAATCCGCCATTAACAAGAAATGGTGGATCTTTCCCTACCTCCCTAGTATTGACTTCTATTTCTATTTATTTATTTTGCATTGTTTTTTTAGAGCTTAATCCATGGCTTGTATGGATTCTCCATACTTTTCATGTAAAATAACTTGTAATTTGCAAAGAATGTATTATTTTCCCTTGTAAAATACATTTGCACATCAATGAAATGTTCTCTTTTTCTGCATTTTCTCTTTCACCACAAAGTACTTAATCTGAAACTTATATTTTAACATGAACAAAAATGTACCTTACACCTTAGCTAATCAGCTACCTAGCTCTGCCAATTGAGCTAGATGCAAAAATTGGTAACAATTGACGTTGAGGAAATCGTTTGACAAAGGCAAAATAATCTTCCTCCATGGTTTACCAAAAATATCTCATATGAAGGAGCTTGTTAACTAAGGAATTTACACCAAAATTCCCCCCACAAGATCCTCAATGAGCTTCTTGTAAAGCAATAGGGATCTTATTTTTATTAAGGCATCAAAGTAAAAGAATATTGTAAGAGTGGCTATAAAGAATGTTAGAAAGGATGATATATCTTGTAGCAAGTTTGCATATTCGAGTTCTAGTATTCCTTGTTGCTGATTTGGTAAAAGTATTGTCTTTTAAGTAATGAAATATGTGTGAATACCATTCATCCAAATTAAGACAAACAATGAGCGTCATCATTAGATGTTTCATAAATATTAGGATTGACAACATTATGTATACTAAAATGATAGCTTTCTAGATTCTTTCTAAGGAGATAAGAGAAGTTGCGCTGGCCATGACATCTGTATGTCTATTCTCTTTACGAGGTAGGTTTGAAGTAGAATAAGAGGATAATTTAGAAAGAAAACCTAAGGATAGGTCACAGTATTAAGTCAACTTAATGTGTTTATCTTGATATGTTCCATTAATCTATTGCACAATCAATTGTGAATCTCCAAAAAAATTAATATGTTGTACTTTAAGGGATAAAGCCTCTTTTAGTCCAATAGTAAGGTCTTCATATTACGTAATGTTGTTAGTACAAGATAAATTAAGATGGTATGACAAAGCTATAGGCTTATTTGAAGGAGATACAAGAATAACACCAACGTTGGAGCCAGTTCTGCATTGAGATCCATTGAAGTACAGCTCCCATGTATCATCAGTGTCGATGGGTAAGAAAAATTCATCAAGAAAAATGATAGGAGTAGAAGTTGAAGTAGGTGAAGGAGCTTCAACGAGATGATTGGTTAAATCTTGTCCTTTAATTAATTTTTGAGAAACAAACTTTAAATCAAATTTACTCAGCATCATAACCCATTTAGCTAAGTGTCGTGATAAATCAGTTTTTGAGAAAAGATGTTTCAAAGGAACAAATTTTATGATGAAATTAATTTCAACCTTAATAAGGTAATGTCAGAGTTTTTGACAAGAAAAAACTATATCTAGACATTATTTCTCTACCGTAGTGTACCGAGTTTTATAATCCACCAAAGTACGATTGATATAATATATTGGTCATTGTATTCCATTCTTATCATGTTGAGCTAAGACAATAGCTAAATTGTTAGGAGAAGCAAAAGCGTATAGAAATAATGGTTGATTTGGTTGAGTGGGTTGCAAGATAGGAGGTTTAGTAAGATATTGTTTGAATTGTTTAAATGCTTTTTTACACTCATCATTCCAAGAGAAAGTAGAGTATTTATTTAACAAGGAAGTAAAAGGAATCGTACGATCTGCCAAGTGTGATACAAAGCGACAAATAACTTGTATTGTTTCCTTGTAAATGACAGAGTTGTGAAATGTTTTGGGGAGGTGTCATATTGATAATGAAATCAATATTTTTAATATCCACTCCAATACACTTGTTTGAGATGATATATCCAAGAAGTTTTCCACTGTCTACACCAAAAACACATTTTTGAGGATTCAAGTGCATGTTATATTTACACATGCATTCAAAGATTTTTCTAAGAATAGGCACATGATCCTTACAAGTAATAGAATTGGAAAGAATTTCATATAATCTTCAAGAATCGTATGGATGTAATTGTGGAAGATAAGGGTTATAACACATTGATATGTAGTTGTCGCATTTTTCAACCCAAAGAGCATGACAACCCAACAAAAGGCTCCCCAAGGAGTAATGATAACAGTTTTGTATTGATCATGAGTAGGCATGAAGATTTGATTCTAGCTAGAAAAAACATCCATGAAAGATATTAAAGCATGTCCCTTCATTGAATCCAAAATCATATCAATGTTTGGGAGTGGGAAATTATTTTTCAAGGAAGCTTTGTTCAAGTCTCAAAAATCAGTGCACATTCGGATTTTATTGTCACCCTTAGATAAAGCTAAAATGTTTGAGATCCAAGGAGAGTAGTCAATAGGACAAATAAAACCATAATCAAGGATCTTTTCAATTTTAGCTTTCACAAGAATATCGATATTGGGATTCATCTTGCGTATATTTTTTTTTACAGGCTTTACGTTAGGAAGGAGGACTATGTTATGTGTGATAATTTTTGGATCAATACCGGGCATATAAGAATAAGTCCAAGAAAAGACATTAGAGAATTGAAGAAGAAGAGAAGTAATATCTTTCCATTCATCCTCATCTAGACATTTTCCAATTTTAATGACTTTTTCTTTGTTATAAGGATCCATTTACACATCAATGGTGTAATTGATCAAAAGATTATTTTTTTGAGAAATGTCCATAGGCAAAGGAGGATTGTGGTGATGTTCAAAAGTGATCTATTTCCCAAAGTATGCTTTAGCATTTAATAAATAAGGAAATCTCCTATTGTGCTAAAAAGAGGAATATTATCATATGCCCCCAAGAATTCAATTAAAGCATCATCAATACTAAAGGAATCTAAAGAAGATTGTTTATCAAAATCAATAAGATGAGGATTCACAACTTTCAGAGGTCCAAAAGAGATGGTGTTAACATTCAGAGTAACGGGTTGTGGCTTCTTATAAGGATTAAAACCTAACCCATAAGAATGTTCATTTCCATCATTGTTTAAGGGTACTAAAATTGCTTGTTCATATTTTCTACATCCTTTTCCATTGAATCCATGTTTTGCTAATAAATGATAAACAAGAGCATATTCAGAAGCCATATTCGAATGTGTTATCAATGCTTCACGAGTCACTATGTCATAACAATCAGGTTTGATAGTTTATAAAGATTCATTTGTGGAGGAAACAACAAATTTTTTTACTAAGCTCGTCAGGAAGAGGTGTTGATGTTATAGGTTCTTTGTCAAGTTTAGGTTGTTGACGTTCAAGCTTTGGAACTTTATATTCTCCAATATAAGTTGGAATAAAATCTAAGGTTCCCCAATCGTCTTTCGAAAGGAAACTTGTAGGAGAAAGATCATCCTTAGGTTCTTGATCTTGTGTTTATTTAATAGACATGGGTATAGTGCTCGAATCAACATTCAAAAAACTATTTGGTCTATCATATGCCATGAGAGTGTACATCAAATTGTTGTAGATAAACATGAATTTTTTATGAAGAGTAGAAGGAACAACATGCATAACATGCAACAATGGTCTACCCAAAAGAAGATTATAATCGAGAGGTCCATGCATGACATGAATGGGAGTGTCTAAGATAAAAGGTCCTACATTAATAGGAAAGTTGATGATACCCAATATCTTTTAGGAATGTTGTAAAAGCCATGAATAGGAATAAAATCAAGTTTAATAGTTGAAATGTCAGCTTTTATGTCTTTCAACATGTCCATACTGTGAAAATTTAATCCAAATCCATTATCAATTAAGGTTCCACAAGTGAGGTTACCATTGATAAGGAAAGCCACCATAAGGGCATCATGTTGACCTTGAACTTCCTTGGAGGGTAAATCATCTATAGTGAAGATAATTTGAGTTGGAACGGGTACAGTATGCATACATTCCAAAAATTAATTGATGTTATCTTGACTAGGTGGAGGAGTTGGAAGAGTAGTTAAATTTTTTTGCAAGGCTTCATGATATGTAGGAGAAGTTTGAAGGAGTTCCTAAAGATAAATCTTAGCAGGAGTGACACATAATTGTTCTAACAAATCATACTCCTTTTCCAATATTGGGAGGTAAGCGCGGTGTTGGAGGAAGCATTGGTTGAGAAGGTAGTAAAGAAGCAGGAACAATCAGATTGGTAGGTTGAGGATTATTTATTGTACGGTAGGTGTGAGCCATATCATGATATTCCTTAATAAACTCAAAAGGACTTATATATTTTCCTTTCACAGTTACAATAGGCTTCTTTGGAGTTTGGAAAGAATCACATTTATTTTATCCTTTGATCGTGATGACAGGTGTAGTGAAAGTTTGAAGAGGTTTTGATTGAGTGCATCCTTTGACTGTTATCACGGGCTTATTAGTTCCCATAGGTTGAGTGTGGATAACTAATTTAGGTGTTTCAATGTTTAAAATAGAATCACTCAAAGGAATCAATTTAAGTAGTTTTTGGTAAAATGTTGATTGAAGAGATGTAGAGGAAGATTTAGTAGAGATTGAGTCATTATAGACTTCACCTTTCGTAACAAAATATTCATTACTAGAAATCTCATGAGGGTTCATAACATCATGAATAGTATAGAAATCATCAAAATAACCACTAATAAAGAGACCATATGTGTTTGAAACAAGCAAAAGAGAAATGAAATGCAATTATTTTTGTACTTTTCAAATGTAAACGCAAGGAAATGTAAGATAACAATATTTTTGTTCTTTTCCCTTTTTATGATGCAATAAAGAATAATAAATAAACAAGCTAACAAGAGCATACAATATGAATCTATGCTAATGCAACACGTGAAAATTAAATCTAATCACTAAATGAAAATATTTTTGTTCTTTTTAAGGTTATTGAAATGTATGCAAGATCTAACTATCCAAACACAAAAGGTACAATGCATGAAAGGTTTGGGTTCACCAAAATGTATAATAAGAAATGGTGAGAAATGTTAGGAGGTAGATCACTCACCAAATCTATATGGAGGGATATTATACATTGGAATAAAAAAACCTAGCCTTCAAGATAGATCCAGAAAGCACAGCCAAGTGAGTAAGGGTGCTAACACGAGATCTAGACCTTATAGGGTTAGATTTGGTTGATTCCAATAAAGTCCATGCAAATGATATGTAAATTTGAAAGGATAAAACTGATTATGAAAGTAAATGCAAAGAAATGGAGTTAGAAATGTGTTCACCTTGAAATTTAAGAGAGAAATTGCACTTTGAACTAGATTTTCCCGACTGTCGGAATCCCATATTTTGGAAATTTTTAGATCTAGCAAATATGGAACCTGCAACTATCGAGACTGAAGATTTTGATTCTAGAAAGGACAAGGCTGACCCAACTTGGCCTAATATTGGACAAGGCTAACCTAACTCAGCCTTGTTTAGAGCCTTTCTGGACTATGAAAAAGAACAGATCTAGAATAGTCAGATTGAAATGTCTCCATATCTGAATATGTACATGTACTTTATGAAACTACAAATCTAGAAAATGTGTGTGTGTGGGTGGCTATATAGGGGTTTTCCTTAGTTAGACCCCCATTTTGGTGATTCCCACCTCCACGGATAGCTATTAAAATAAGTAATTTATGTTGTTCTTGTGAATCTAGAATATGTCTAGAATACAAGTAAGCAAGAATGCATAGATTTAACCCTATGTGTGATAGAGTGAAACCCTAGCATGTAAATACAAACAATATGTGAACTGAAAGCATTTATATATGAAGCATCAATGCATAGATCTAAAACTGTGAAGGAAATCATACCAAGCACCCAAGGGAAAAAGTACTCCTAGCCATCCTCATAATTCATTTGAGACTCCATGATGTAAAAAATTGATGTCTTGAATGCTTGATTTGAAGTTGTAGATGCTAGATTTGAATGCTTTTAAGAAGTCTTCAATGGCCAATCTTTTCTTCAATGGATGTCATCAAGCTTGGGCTTCCACCTTGAAATTACTTTTTGTGATCAAATTGGGGGTCTTCACCTTGCACTTGATTTCATTATGCCAAAATGAAGCAAATAGGTTGCTTTTATAGTGATTTTGGAGGTCAGAATTGCATAGCCAACAATAGATCTGGAAACCCTTCTAATCCATTAGGATGGACCCAGGCCCTAAATCTGGGCTCAATTTCCTAGGACAAGGCCAAGTTAGGTTAGCCTAGTCTAGGACAAGGCCGAGTTAGTTTGGCTTAGTCCAGGGCAAGTCGACCTTGTCCTTAGGGATTTTTTTTAATCCTGAGGGCCAAGTCATTGTTGATTTGACAGTTAGAGTTTAAAACTTGTGGTTGATTCTCACAATAGGGTTGAATTTTGAGGCTAAAAGGAGGTAAAATATGACCTAAGAGGTGAAAGGAATTTGTGATTAGAGGAAAATAGAGGAGGATGCAAAGAGATTAGTTCCTACCTTGATTTTTGTAAAATTTGGAGAGAGAAGAGGACTCAGATTTGAATTAGGAATGCATTAAGCATAATTAGAGAGTCCTGTAATGCAAATGTATAATGTAAATACACTAAGGTGGGTGCTAAATAATTATTAAATTTTAAAGTACACAAGTTATTATAATTTAGGATGGTACAATATCTATACTTCTTTGATCAACATCTTGGGATGTATCATCTTTGCTCAGTTTATGAGTAGCCATATGAGTTGCAACTAGATTGATATTTTCCAACATAGATTTATTCAACATCTCTTTGACATATTTAGCTTGAGAAATAAAGGTTCCATCTTTTAACTTACTTGCAAACCAAGAAATCAAGACATCTCACCTATCATTGACATTTCAAATTCCATCTGCATTTCTTTTGCAAATCTCTTACTGAGATCATTATCCCCTCTAAATATGATATCATCAACATGTACAAAAATAATTAACTACTTGTCATTTTATATTTTGAACTAAATATTGATGTCAATAGTACCTTTTCTAAAGCCTTTCTATAATAAATATTTATCCAGTCATTCATACCATGCCCTAGGGGCTTGCTTGAGTCCATAAATTGTCTTTTTTAGTCTACAAACCATATCTAGATATTTTGACAATTTGAACTCATTTGACTGCTCAATGTATACTTCCTCTTACAATTCTCTATTTAGAAAGGTTGATTTAACATCCATCTGATATACCTTGAAACCTTTGTAGGCAAATAAAACAAGAAACATCCTCATAGCTTCCAATATTGCTACTAGAGAAATTGTCTCCTCAAAACCGATGCATTCAACTTGTAAATATCCTTTGCATACCAATTTTCCTTATTCCTCGTCACTTTTCCATCCTCCTTTAGCTTGTTCTAAAATACCCAGTTAGTTCCAATTACTTTTTTTTCCCCTTAGGTATAGGATCTAGTTCCCATATTTTTTTGCATTTTATTCAATTCTTCTTTCATTCCATTTACCCAATTTTCATCTTTGTTAGCTTCTTCAAAAGTATTAGGTTCAACCTATGATACAAAACATAAGTTTATTTATTCTCTAGCCTCATTAACTTTCCTCCTTGTTTACACACCTTTGTTTTGTTCTTTAGCTTTAGAAATGTACCTTCTCGTATGCACACCTTTGCCTTTGCCTCTAATGATTTGATCTTTTGAATGATTTTGGTACATATTTAGCTAGTATTTTGGGTAATTGTTCAGCCTCATCTTCACTTTATTCTTCATTTGGTTTATTCTCTTCCTTGCGTTTCAATTCATCTTGCCTCTGTACAACCACCCGAGTGACCTCTATTTCAATCTTCAATTCATGTTTGAAGGAATCTTGTTCCACTTCTCATAGATTTTCACATTTGGACTTTCAACTACCTTGTTCAATCTCTTGTTGTAGCACTGGTGGGCCTTGTTGTTTTTTGCATACCCTAGAAACATTCCCTCCTCATCCATGTCTTCAAATTTTCCTAGATTATCTTCATCTCTTTTGATAAAGCACTTACTTCCAAAAATCCTAAAATATCTTACAGTGGGTGGTCTACCATTCCAAATTTCATAGGGTGTTTTAGTATGATTTGTTATAATATGTACTTTATTGAGAATGTTCTCAATAAATATGCATAACATCTTTCCAATACACATAAGGTAAATAAACATCTTTCAACATTGCTCTATTCATCTCAACCACAGTTCTATTCTTCCCCTCAACAACTCCATTATGTTGTGGAATCCTAGATGCAAACCAATGTCTTCTAATTCCATGTTCTTCATAGAACTCAATGAATTCATTTGAAGTAAATTCACCTCCTCTACTAGACCTCAAGCATTTTATTTTTGCATCTACTTTATTTTAAACCAATGACTTGCATTCTTTAAACCTTTCAAAAGCTTCATTTTTTTCTTTAAGAAAGTAACCCAAGTCATTCTAAAGTAATCATCAATAAGCAACATAAAGTACCTTTCTCCATTGAGTCCTTTTGTCCTAGTAGGTCCACATATATTTGTATGAATTATCTCTAACGGTATTGATGTCAAATATTCTTTGTTCTTGAAGCTCCCTTTTGTTTGCTTCCCAAGTTGACATTCCCTACAAGTTGTGTCATCTAGTTTAACAATCCTTGGTAAATATCTAACAACTTTGGTGGTACTAATCTTAACCATGTTATCAAAGTTTACATGTCATAGTCTCTTATTCCATAACCAAATATCTTTACTTTGAGTCATCAAACAACTAATTTCATTCTTTGATTTGATATAATATAGACAATTCCATTTGTTTTAATACCTTCAGGACCTAATCTCCTTGTGTTTCACATTTGGATTTACTAAAGGTAACTTTATTGTCTTTATTGCACATTTAACTAACACTCAACAAGTTATGTCTCGGTCCTTTAACACAATATACATCATTAGTTTTATGCTTAGCATCAATTAAGCTACTTCCTATCCCATATAGAGGTAGGTTCTTGTTGGAGATTTGATTCTGAACAGTTGATTGATTGTATGTTTGTCATTGATGACAACATATAATACACAGTAGTACTTATCCATATGATGACTTGAAGACTTGCGTGGATAGATACATGTTGTTGACATGTTTATTATGCTATGTTCATACACGCAGACCCAGATATGAGGTTTCAGTAAAGATATGTAATTCTGTTATTGGCGGTTACAGTTCTGGGAGTATAACGGTTTAAGGCCGACATATGTGACGTATTCTTGAGTTGCGCCTATCTTCAGGATATGTGTGTGTATATTCATGATTAGTTATGAGTTGGTGATATTAATCCAAAGGTGCCAAACGTGTTTCAAGAAGATTGCAAAGTTATGGTTAAATTAGTGAAGACGACTTAGTGAAGTGACGCGTCTATTCAGTTTATACTTGCACGGTTGTAATTATGCTTGTGTGCTTAGTAGAGCTGACAAGGATGTTATGAAGAATTGTCTAACAGGTCCCATGATCTCATACTTGGAGTATGTACTTATAGAAGGTCATTTGTGATAAGAAGAGTTGCGAAAGCCAGAGATAAGAAAAGCAAAGCAGAGTGTTAAAGTAGCAGAGCTATATTTATCATATGT
>MU224668.1:233459-245636 GCA_018584345.1 Thuja plicata
TGTACTTATAGAAGGTCATTTGTGATAAGAAGAGTTGCGAAAGCCAGAGATAAGAAAAGCATAGCAGAGTGTTAAAGCAACAGAGCTATATTTATCATATGTTGATAATATAGATATTGAAGTTGAATCTTTCAAAATACAGATAAGATTTTTATAGTGCTTTACAAGAGGTTAAAGCATCGGCGCACAAAAGGAATTGATCAGACAAGCAGTGTCACAAACAACAGTTCACCTTGTTGATACAGTGTGTATCAAATAACCAGAAGGTTGTAGCCCTCACCACTTGGACAGTGAGTCCACCACCCCTAACAGGGTTATTATAAAAGAATCCTAACAGGGTCAGACCCTTAACCAGGTCACTATACTACTGCATTGTAATGAACAACTCCTAACAGGGTTGAATGATCTTTTAACAGGGATTACTATAAACAGTATAGTTATTTGTGGGTACTAATTCCCACCGGGGTTTTTACCATTTGGTTTCCCTGTAACCAAATTGATGTGTTGTGTAATGTGTTATCTGAATGAGCATTTAATTTATATCAATCTGGATTAATATGTACAAAAGATTTAAAGTTGCTGATAACTGATTCACCCCCCCTCTCAGTTATCCCTGAAGTATTCTAACAGTTCTCTCTTGCAAATCTCACAGATCCTCCATCACACTTCTCAAGATTCATAAACTTCTCCTTCTCGCTTGTCATATTATTTTATAATTTGGAATGTCTAATCCATGTAGTAGGTTATAATTTAGCATGCAATACAATCATCTTCACTTCTGATCTTTTGGTTCTTTCTTTATCACCTTCCTTTATAGACATAAATAATGATTCTTTATTTGAGTCATTAACATCTTCATCCTTGGACATATGTTCCTCTATAGTGCATAAGATTTTCTTTTCTTTGTCTTCTTTCTATCATCGTATCCTTTTAATTCTTACTAGTAAGGACACTTAGAACCAAAATGACCAATTCTACCATAATTAAAGCACTCTAGAGGTAACACACCTTTGTATTTGTCAGTTCCTCTCATCATTCTTCTTACAAAGTTTGCTTCAATCTCATCCATTTATTCTTCAACTTCAACTTTAGACTTGATCGATGCTTTTAATGGTGCTTATTTCCTCCTTTTCTTTATCTTGTCCATTTCAATGATCTCAAATGCATACAATGAACCAAGAAGTTAACCCAAGCTATAGTAATTCAAATCATGACTTTCTTTAATTGCATGTTTCTTTGACTTGTAATATTTAGGTAGAGTCACTGATACGTTTCTTACCACCTCATTTTCTTCCATTGTTCTACCAACACCCTTAATAGTATTCATAATCTCATTTACCCTATGAATATATGCTTCAATGAACTCATCATCACCCATCTTTAAATTTTCAAACGTGTGCTTTAGATTTGTCACTTTAGATTCTTTAGTTTTTGGATCTCCTTAATATACACTTCTTAGCGTGTTGTATATCTCTTTGATTGTCTTCAAACTAATGCCTTTCCCAAACACTTCATCAATTAGGCAACTAATAATAGCAACCATAGCTTTCAAATTATTTTCTTCAACTTTGATCTCATCTAGAGTTTTTGGTCCACCCTAAGGAGCAGTATAACCCTTTTAAATACTTTCCCACGATGCTTTTGGAAGATACTCTAAATGAAATTGCATTTGTTCCTTCTAATAGGTATAATTTTCACCTTCAAACTTCAGATCCTTGAAACTAAAACCCCACACCATACTAGATCTCCCTTGAGTGATTAAGCTTCATAAGAAGGAACCTTGCTATGATACCAATTGCTAAACACACAACATGATTGAGATGGGGAGTAAATCACTCCAGACCACAATAATTTTAATTCAGATCTTGATATACCTCAAATCACTATAATAAATTATCTTTTAATGAAATAATAAAACAAAAAGCATAATCAACACAAGATCACCAAATTTACATGGAAAACCCAAATATGGGATAAACCACGGTGAGAATCAAACTCACAGTATAGATAGTCTTGCATTACAATGTTTAAGCTCACTGTCAAGACTTGCACAACTAGGGATCATTGCCTTAGGGTGAGATACATTGAACCTATACAAGTGAAACACACTTTCTTAGGAAAAGATATAGAAATCAACTAGTAGATTCAATATCATCGATCAACAACAAGAATCTCAAAAATGAAATAAGAAGAATCTCTTGAATATGATTCAACAACAAAATCTTTTAATATATTTCTTTTAGATTCATACTTATGTACATCCACTCCACTTCTATCTTTTCCTTCTTTCACACAATGCACTCTTCTACTCTTCTATCCTTCTCCCACCCAACTCTCTCATATCTCTAGCCTTCGATGCATTACTTAAATATCAGATAGATCATTAATTTTTGTATTTTAGGTTGGCCATAACCAAGATAAAATATTGTTACATAAAATAGGTTATCTGAACCCAAGATTCATGAAGCAATCCAATCTAGGAGAAAGAGGGGACCCAAATATATCACAATACATTATTATAAGATAGATCTAATGGTTTGCACACCCTCTAAAGTCATCTCTAAAATGTAACGTGTGGACATGCATTAAAGCTTGTAGAATAGTCAGCCAAGAAAATGTCTTCCAAAGAAATCTTGAACCATGAAGATCTTCACGTACAAATGTGAGACCCAAATTAGCATTTCAATATTATTGTAGAGTGTATCTGAACCAGAGGAATGGTCCCAATTAAGGTAGAACATCCAAACACACAAAATCATATCATAACTTAACATATCAAGTATAGATCATCAAGGCTCACTTGAAAAACATAACAGTCACCATATACATATTATATGACTAAGCCTCATTATTTTGCAACATTGTACCATATCTAGAGGACACAGAAGAGATTTTGGGCCAGTCTAATAGAACCTTTCTATTCTTCACCCTCAACAACAATAATAACTTTATGATGAATTTGTATACATCTCGACCTAGCACAACCAAAGCACCAACATGACTATCATTAATACTTCATCTCCCCAATAAATTTGACGCCTGTTAGTACCCTAAATTTTGACAAAATTTTGATATGCCCATTTGATTTCAACACTTATATGTACCTTTTCAAGTTCCTCTTGAGTAGCCCAGTATGAGGGTGTATACCTTGCAAACACGTAATTTCATATATTTAAGTCCCAATGTCCATTTCCAGTTTCCCATAGTCAGATTTAATGCATTAGTATATACATTTTAGTTTTCCCCTAACTACCCGACTGTCAAATTAAGAAGCATAAGATAGTTTTGAATTCTGACATAGAGTCGTATAATTGGGCATCTTTCCTAACTAAAGGAAATATATCACAGTTTGTAATCGGTCTCAACCACCTAACATCCTACATTCTCGGCAAGTCGAGCCTTTGTCTGAACTCCCAAACCAAGTAAAATAAATTTGAAGGTTTTGGTTGTTCCTCGACTACTCGACATTGTACGTTGTCAATGGGTTAAGCTTCTATTTGTACTCTCGAACAAGATGAGATGTGTTAAATTTTGAAGTCTTCCTCGACTTGCCGAGGTTAAAAGGTCAAATTCAAAAGGATTTTGTGGCATGAAAGGGAGGTCTCAAGAATTGGGTGTGGGACAACGTGAATATAAAAATAAATATTATTTGGATGAAAATATTACTTCAACAGCTATGGGAAATATATCTTGTGCCAAATAGGGTTATGAAAGCATGGAAAATAAAATGTTGAAGAACGAGGATCATTTATAAAGAACATAATCATTTTATGTATGTCATATAAGTAAAATATTAAATAAATAAATTTTGTAATTAAAAGTCACAACAGTCTGAAGCACTCCCTAAATTGCATAAAAGGGAAATGAGGACCGAGTGAAAGAGGGGAGGATCATCATCAATTGTATTATATTTTAAGAATACAATATGCGTGCTTTTCTCTATATATTTTTATAAAAAAAGCAATGATTGGTAAAAAATTTAACGTGACTGGTGATGCTGGCACGACACCCCCTCCGGATCCACATGAAACACTTTTGACCTGGAGCTACAAACTAGTGAGGCCACAAATGGGGGACCTCATCCCCTTACTACAAAGCTGAGATTTGAACTTGGATGGGGAGAACAACAACACCGCCACTTAACTAATACACTAAGTGGTGAACCCCAATATGAGTGTTTTTCTCTTATATTTGGTAGCAGGGGATTGTTTTTATGAGCTCGGTTTCTCTCTGGTTTTAGTTCAAGTAATTGAATGCTATTTTATATTCTTATATAAGAAATTATCTATGTTATATTGATTTAAATACCAAGCATATCTTGAATTAGTTGGAGAAATAAAGTTTCTTTATACAACTTATCTACTTAGTCTTCTCAAGTAGAGGTTAAATTAAAGCATATAAGTTGTATCATAAATAATCTAATCTTGTATGAAGAAATAAGCAATTGATAAATCTACACAAGTTATTGATTTAAAATTGTCCCATAGGGTAGTATAATAAGATCTCAGTAGGAATAGACTCTATTGTCCAGAGGAAAGATAAATGCACTGGTCATTTAACGTCATTTAAACTTATATTCAATCAGTTAAAAGAAGTGGGAAAAGTAGGAGTAGGATTAGTAAGAAATATTTTAGATTGGTCTATTTCAGAAGTTCATGCTATTCTGAGATAGAGATAGAAGATATATTATGAGGAGACCTAATCTGCTTAATCATTATAAAGGTAAACTCGCCTTGGTCTAGTGGAGTCAGAATTGTAGGGGATTTTGATTATTTCAATCAATCCCATTCGTTGGCCAAGTCAGTTGTAGAGCCTGATCATAGACCTTGTCATAGTCTTGGGGTTTTACAATATGTTGATTTGGGAACCAACAATGCCAACACTTCAGCCTATCAAGAAGAATGACATCAATAACACCAAACACGCCATATGTACGACACCATAAATCATCTATTTGGGTTTTTTACACAAACCAAAACCATTTAGCTAGGGCTAAAAACCCTCTATTTTGGAATATAAGGTAACAATTCATGCATTCAATCAAATGCAACGACAATTTTCTCATTTTAGCTCTCCCACATGCTACTACTCTTCAACCTGACGCTTTGGACATTGAGATATTTAATATAATAGCTATATTGAGCTCTTGCATGCACCTCTTTTTATAGTTTATTTGACTATAAAAATCCTATAGCCTATGAAGAATCATCTCTAGGAGATAGTGGTAGTTTTTTTCTAAAGTTTTGATTGATGGTTGGGTTGTCTCTCCTCACTTTGGGGGTTTTATATAATTATTTAAATATTTCAATAGTATAGCTCATTATATTTTTTAGAAGTGTTTTCATTTATATTCTTTCATTTCATATGTATGATATTTTATGGGAAACCTTGTGTGGAGTCTATTACTATATGAAAATATTCAATGATTTATTTCCTTCTATTCAATTATTTAGTTCAATTATTACCTTCATTTTGTCATTTCTTGCACTTATTTTTCTTAGCATATGTGCAGGGGAATTTTCACATTTTTTGAAGTTACCATATTTCTACCCATGCGAGATGGCAACTCATTGTGTTGTAGTTCACACACAGTGCTCATGTCTATGGTAGAAGTTTTGGTCCTAGTTAGCAATGCTCATATTTAGTTGTACTTTCATTATCGTAGTCTTGTAGAAATAATCTACATTTTTGTTAAGTTTTGTGAAGAGGCATTGATAGAAACAATGTAAATTTTGTGCCTCACCCTAGTTCTCACCTTTTTCTTAGTGGATTTCCTTTAACTAGTTGGTGTTTTCTCTTTCACTCCATGAATTATTCATTTGTGTAGCTATGTAAAAGACTACGTAGAGCGAGACATGTGCCACTCCCATACAAGTTGTCTCCAAAGGTTTTCCCAAACTTCTCTTCAATAACGCCAAGTGACAGGTCCACATGTTATAATACATAAAGTAGGATGTGAAAGGTTTTTTCATGAACTTGTCTCACACTGAGCCATGCATGATGACAACACATGTTCAAGGATGATTTGAAGACCATGCAATTTAAAAGTTGCATTATTAGTGGATTGAGACCAAAGGTCAGTAGGTGGAACTACTTCTAGTAGGATAGGAGAGACACATGTTGCACACATGTGCGCATCTGATGGGTGAAGGAATTTTTGTATTTTGATGGTGTATCATTTATTAGAGGTGGAAGGTGTCTCCTATGGCCAAGACCCCGCTAGTGATGGATTAAAATAGATATATTCCATCATGGTGTTTAAATTTTGGCCAGTGTGAGAGTGGACTATTGACCAACATTCAATCATAAGAGACTCCAGATCATCCATGAAAAATGATAGAGAAGAACCACCATCATTGTTCAAATTGCCATTGCAATGGCCACGTCATGGAAGCTACACACCTAATGTTTGCGAATGCAATTCTGTTTGCTTGAGATCTCTGTAGAAGTTAGAGAACTCAAGTATTTATACTTTATTTAGTTCATTGTTTGAGGGGGTTCACAATAGTTCAAATAATTTTCCTATCAGTTTTAATAGTAATAGTAGTAGTAGTGGCAATTCTTCAATTTAATCGAACCTTAGCATATCTTATTTATTAAAAGAAGATTAGAAATTATTATTATAAAATAAGAAATGGTGATCAAGGAGGATCAATCCAATCTCCTATTGAACACTAGGAATACAAAACCACCTCAAGATAAATATGATTGACAAAAACTTGATAGAAGAGATGCCAATGCAATATTTATGCTCCTAGGGTTTTGGTTCCTTTTTGCTACTTGAAATGAAGGTTCAGAGAAGAAAGGTATAATGAAAAATATCAAAGTATGAACTTTCTGAAGCTATAAATGATATAAAGATGGAGGTAGAAGAGGATTTGAGTGCACCTAGGAATGAAAGAGGAATTATGTTGCTACATATCTAAATTTCCAATAGTCAGGATCCTGTAGGCACCTATACTTGCAAATCTGAGATCCCGAGGCTATAACCTATGTTCATAATCAATTTGGGCCTACTTTGGAGGTTATATAACATTTTGACGCCCTTTACCTAGGTACAAAATATTTTTGATACCCTCTACCCTGGGTTTTGATCTAAAACTTGTTCGACAATGACGTAGCTTGTACCTACACATAGAAAAATCAGAAAGAAGGTTGTGGAAAAGGTTTTTCCTTGGTCAAACCCCTATTTAGGAATAAACCTTAAAAATATAATCAAATTGCATAAAGGAAAGATGAAATAGAAGCTAGATCTGAATTATGAATTGCCTCATGTCTTGATGACACAATGCCTTTCTGGATGTGATCACAAATGTTAATGCAATATCTTAAACTCCACAAAAACCCAAGAGGAAATCATAAAATATAAGGCTTGGATGATGGATGTTGTAGTTTTTCACAATGCTTGATTAAGAAGAAGAAGAAGAAGAAGAATGCTTTGAAGACTTGAAGACTTGGATGTTCAATTGTAGAAGAGAACTTGAATTCTGATTGCTTGATTGATTCTTGATAATGAATGTTTGCAAATAGTAATGTATCTTGATTGTGGTTACCAAAATGAGGAGATATAAGGTATTTATATACTCAATCCATCATTTTGGGGGTGATAACTCAAGTAGGTCAATTGCAAATCAAAATCCTCTGCTAAAACACCGAGACGGGGACCCAATTTGAATTTGGGCACAAAATTCAAGGTACATAGCACAAAAAATAATCTATACCCAGGCACAAAATGCCAAAAACATTTTTTCCCACCCTAATTAGGCTCAAATTTGAACCGTGGGTCCTAAAAAGCCAGTGGGTATGGGATTTGATTGGATAGCCAGTTTCGAGGTCAAGATAGGATACCAAGGCCGCAAATGGTAAGATAGGGCCTAGGAGATGAAATGAATTCTTTGATTGGAGGAAAAATAGGTGCTAACCTAAAGCTTTGAAGAAATCAAATCAACACAGGACTTATAATATTAATTTGAAGGTTCAATGTACATTAGGAGAGTGTGAAATCAATGTGGGAACCCATACATACTAAAATGGGGCTAAAATTAGTATCTAATTATACATGTAAATTTTTAGGATGGTACAATTATACTATACATAAATTGCTTATGTGATACGTTCTTCTAGTTAATGAAAATATTAAGTGCTATATATTTTCATCTAAATTATGAGTTACTGGTGTTGCTAAATTAGCCTCTATAGCTCTTATTTTGTATTTATATTCATATTCTTGGATCATGTTCCACTCTTCCATGTTCTTGCAAATCTATACAAAACTAGATTTATATTATGCTTTTGTAGTTGTAAATTTCTTCAAAATCTTGGCGTTTCACCTTAGAATAGTTTTATTATGCTTTTGTAGTTGTAAATTTCTTCAAAATCTTGGCGTTTCACCTTAGAATAGTTTTCACAAGTTTGTTTATTCCTTTTCCTCCTCAAAATTTGAAGAGTCCACTTATAAAATCTTGGAGGTTTTTTCATGAAGCCCAAACAAGTTCTCATTCATGAAACTTATCATGGATTGTACTCTAAAACATTAGTTTTAGAGATCAACAGTTTTTTTTCTAGTACATCCAATGGGACCTTATCAAACTAGAATTTAGATTTTATAAGCCAGAGGCCTAATACAAGATCATTCATAGTGCAAAATCCATGTTTACATCTACCACCTCTATTAATTATATCCTAAACAAATGAAATCCTAACTAGTGAAACACAAACAAAAGCACAAGTGCAAACACAGATGAGTGCTCAAAGACCACCAAGGAATTTTGTAGCATGGAATAGAAACAACCCACTAATTCCACCCACTATTCCAACTGTGTGGGATCATATTCTCACTAACGGCCTCAAAGAACTTTCTAAGTTCATGGAGGAATATTTCAAGACACTAGTTGAGCATTTGTAAGATGTTGCAGTGATATACAATGTACATCATGTGACTAAACAAAGCATGACTTTAAGAATATTTCCCACATATTTCAAAGGGAAAGCTCTTGATTGGTATCAATCATTACCTCCACTCCCAATTGGTACTTGGGATCAACTTGAAGATAGTTGCTTTGACAGATTCAATAAAAACATGGTGATCAGTCTTCCTTGCTGCAATAACTAATTACTATGAAAAGAGCCATGTAGTGGGCCATTACTGATTTTAGCACTTGGTTCCACAAAAATTGGCAAGGGATTCCAATAATGACTCAAAATTTAGTAGGTACGAATATTGTATTTTACTTAAAGGCATTTGATCTAGACATAGTCATGATGATTTAGTCATTTAGAGGTCAAACACTCTCATATGTGTATGATCTAGTGGTAAGAGTTGAGAACAACTTGATAGAAATTGGGAAACTCCAACCTTGACTACCCATGTCCATGTTCCCTAAAATATCAATGTTCTCAAGGGAGAAGGCTCTGAATACTTCACATACACTTTGTTCCATGTACGTGTTTCCTTCAACCCAGAGCCCTTCTACTCAAACATGCACTTCTGCTTCCTCCTCTCTCCTAGTGAAGATAAATGACATGAAGAGTCCCTTACAAAGCTTCTCAAGTGATATTATCAATCTGAAGAAGCAGCAAACTATGCCTCCAAAGCCTCCTTACCAAATTTACCAAGATAAGATATATTTATATCAATATAAATAATATTAAGGAGGGTAAACAACAAATTTCTAGGCTTTCCTTCCAATTAGATTATTCATGTCCCCACCCTTTTGCAAACAATACCACCAAATCAAATTAGAGAGATGTTTGTTGGCTAAAATAATTTGGTTGTTGATACTAACTCATGGTGGTTCCCATGTAATGATGAACACACAATGCCCCATAATTGTTCAAGGGGAAATATTCAATAAAAGATAACAAAACAATAGAGTCAAAGAATTACCCTTGATAAAACCACATATGTATATCAATATTTGGGGGTGGAAAATATTGTCCTAAAAGTCCAAATGCAAAAAAATGTGGCTAAAACAAGGAGAGATTTCTTATAATCAACACTTTTAACTTGGATGGAGGGGGAAGATGTAGTGCTTGTTAATGATATTTTTGCATAAAAGGCTCTTTAAGTGCACTCTGACTATTACTCCCATTTGAAGAAAAAGGTGAATGACAGTCAAGGAAGTAGCCCATAGCCCAAAGTTATTTTTAGGATAAATCCACGACAACAAGGATCAATTTTTCCATTTCAAAAATAGTGCGAAGTAATTTTGAGTAAAGGAAAATAGCCCAAAATTTAATCACTTAGATTACTAGATGTGTTTGAACAACTAAATAAGACTCCATCTAATATCTCTTTATGCAATTGTATCGTCGGAAAATGGAAGCACTTCCATTTAGGACTAGTTTAGCTCTCTAAATAAGTGGTCTGGGGTCATGTCAAGCACCTTGAATGGGTCTTTGACTTGGATATGGATTTTCCCCCTGTTCTGCCCCCTTCTCCACTTCTCTCTAGCCTATTTCTAGCACCCTGATCTGCAGATTTGAGTTTCTTAACCTCAGGGTCAAGGTTGACCTTGACCCTGACCTAGGTGAAGGCCAACCTTGACCCTAACCTAGGTCAAGGTCGACCTCAAACTTGACCCAGGGTCCAGATTTCAAGTTTCTAGGGTTTCCGGATGTCAAGCTTCAGAAAGATTTAATTCCCGCTTCCGGGTCGACTATTTTGGTCTTTGAGGCAACGAATCTTGAAATTATATTTAATATAGGTCCAATTTTAGGGGTATAGATCTAATGGTAATTTAATTCTCCTATGTAGGCCTCTCTAGAATATTGTGCCCTAGATTTGAATATAAGGAAGCTTTCTCCTCTCATTTTCTCTAAGAAAAGAGGTGAAATCTAAGTGTGAAGGACAAACTAAGAAGCAAGATCTGAATCAATCTAAATATATATTGAAGCATTTATCTACTCTCAAGAATTCAAGCACTCAATTCATCAAGGAGATTCATTGGTAGCCATTGAAGGATTCAAGCTCTACGGAGCCCTCTTGTTGAAGATTTCCCCATCCACATTCATGCAAGCCTCCTCCTCTTCCAAGATCCATTCAAGATTGGTGGTGAAGATCTACAATTAATTGATTTGAGACATCCTATATTCTACCTTCTATATTCTACATTCATTTTTAGCATACATACTTGTGGATCCACATATTTGAATCCGCCACAAGGGTTTCTATACAAGGAAGGTGAATTCATTTATTTACCTTGTTACTTATGCAATTTCAATTATATTTTAAGTTTAATTCCAAAACTGGGGTTTGACCAAGGCAAATCCCTCACCCCAACAAACAAACCATTTTTCTTGCAGGGACAGGTTCAGAGAAGCAAATTGGAGTGCAGATTCGGATACCCTTTTCGACAAACTATCAGGATCTGGAAATAGATTTTCTGTCAGACTATGTAGGTCAGAATCGGAAATTTTGGGTCAAAGGTGACATTCATTTGTGATTCAAAATCGACCTTTCTCAGAAAAGAAAAATATTTTTGGGTTTTATAGATCTCACAGTTTCAGTCCAGGAGAGCAGAAATCAACAATTTCTAAGACCGTTTGATAGGGTTTTCAACAAATTCTTTTTTGGAGGTGTATAGTCAGAAAATGGAAGCACTTCCATTATAGACATGTTTAGCCTTTCGAGTAAGTGGTTTGGGGTCATGACAAGTGCCTTGAATGGGTTCTTGATCTTGACATGGCTTCTCCCCTATTCTGTCCCTCTTTCCACTCCTGTTTAGCCTAATTTCTGCATTCTGAACTGCAGACTGGTGATTCTAGGCTTCAGGGTCAGGGTCGACCTTTTAGGTCTACGTCGACCTTGACCCTGACCTAGGTCAGGGTCGACCTTGACCTTGACCCAGGGTTCAGATCCTGGGGTCTCACAGTTTTTGGAGGTCGGCCTTTGCAAAAAGTATTTCCCACTTCCGGGTTGGCTATTTCGGGTTCCAAAGCGTTGATTCCTAAATTATATTTAATATAGGTCCTCTCCTAGGGGTAAAGGCTTTAATGGGAATGTAATACTCCTATGTAGGCCTCCTTAGAAGATTGTGCCCTAATTTGACATAAAAGGGAAGCTTTCTCTCTCATTTTCTCTAAGTCTTCTAAGTGATACTAAGTTCTCTATTGAAGCCTATGCATCCTTGAGCAATTGAGAAACATCATCAAGCAAGCAACCAAGAAATATTTCAA
>MU224668.1:256940-268267 GCA_018584345.1 Thuja plicata
CTTAGGTAGTTTCTATTTCTGTTAGTTTCCCTTTTTAGGGTTTCGGCATCCTTTATAAGGATTGTCCGCTTTGTAATTCTTAAGGAGATTGTATTATTTTCATCATTGTGTTAATAGAAGATAATTTCTTTCACAATGGGTTTGCAGTCTCTGGCCTATCGGCCGCCATAGCTTTCTGGATCCTTCTCTCTTCTGTCTGTTTCATTCTGTTTGTAATAGCTATGCATGCATGTGTTCTTGGGTAGATTGATATTCATCAATCTCAACAACTTCACCTACCTACCATGAATCCTTGTAAAAAGATCTAACAACTCTTTCCACTCCACCTCCTAATCAAGAGAACATCAATGCCTTCTTACAGTGCATGCATGCTACCCCAGGTCCTCCTGACATTGTATTTACTCAAACGGATTTACCTTCTAAAGAAGTTTAGAATCAATATGATGCTCTTATAGTTGTTGTTACTATCAATAAGAGTATCATTCATAGGACCTTGATTGATAATAGATCTGGGATTAACATTTGTAGCATGGGCATGCTCAAATCAATTAAAGCCGATCTTTCAACTATTCAACCTGACAATGCTCCTATACGTGGCTTTGATAACATTGATAAGAACACTTTGGGCATCATTACCTTACCTATCAAAGTAGGTCCAGTCATCCTGAATACTCCTTTCATGTTATGCCTGGACCTCTTAATTATAACCTCCTTTTGGGTAGACCTTGGTTGCATGAGCTGCATGTTGTTCCTTCCACCCTTCACTGTAAAGTCAAGTTTATTCACAACAACATGGTGTATACACTTCATGTGGATGATGCACCAAATCCTTGTTTGAATATTGAAACCCACAATATTCCTATTCCTAATAGTAATTCTTCTTCCTCTAATGCTCTTCCTGGAGATGATTGGGGAACCTTTGATTTTAATACTACCTTTATTGGAGAGTATAAGGTTTCTGATCTTGATTTTATGAAGCAAAAAAGAGAGTTTGAACAACGAGCTTTTGCTTCTAATTCTAATGCCCTTCGTAATAACTTTGTCACTGCTTCTACCCACCATGAATCTGTCAAACCCACTAGTAATGACATTATGACTACTGAAGTTCCATTGAATCCTTCCAATATGGCTTCTCGGTATGGTCTTGGTTATCATTTACTAGTTAAACAAGGATTCCATGGTCAAGGATGTGGTAAGCATAAATAGGGAATTCAAATGCTCTTACAGAATGGGGGACATGAGAATTCTTATGGATTGGGATTTAATCCTCAACAACACATCAATGTTACCAACATCTCAAATAACACTTCAAAACATGACGACCTTATGAAGGAATTTGATCAAGAAGTTCTTTTGCCTAAACTCCTTCGTGATAAGATGATTATTAGACCTAAACGCAAAAAGAAATGTAGTCCACACTTGAAGACTCTTCATTTTTTTTTGTATCATAGATTTCATGATCACTCTACTAATGAATGTCAAGCTTTACATTATAAGATTAGGAAGCTCATTGATAGTAAATTTATTTATATATCATGTGGAAATGAGTTGTATATCAATCCCGTTTTCTCTAAATAACATTTATGTTCCTATTATGGAGCTCCACATTATGTAAACAATGTTAGCCTAATCCTTGGGGGCTCGTTTTCTTGCATAGTGTTGTGAGCAATATAATAGGTCCTCTTTCATCCTTGTTCCTATGCTTGGGGGGGCAAGGATGCCATCTCCTTCTTTTCTGTATTTTTGGGATCCACTTTTCCCTTGGTTAAGCAGTATCTATCTATTATGTGATATCCAATCATACATGAAAATTTTGGTTTGCATTGGGGATCTATGTCCTTGATCATAACCTATTTCGTTGTTTAACATTGGGTTTCTATGGTTGATAAATCTCTCACCTTGGAAACTGAATAGTGTGCTATCCCTCGCAAGGGTTATTTTTTCACTTCTTGCATGATATCTCTTTGCATTCATCCCTTCCATGGCCTCATACAAGATGTGACCTTCTTGGCTTGGACTGGGTGTTGTCTATGGATATTGGCTTGTTGTTGAAGAAGGCTTTATCCTTGTTCTTTTCTTTCCTTAACATGTCAAAATAGTATGTATTTTTCCATCTTAAAGAGGGGGGCATATATACAGCCTCCCTCATTCTATATTTTGCATTTTTGTTCTAAACTTTTGTTTTGAAGCATGCTAAATCATCAGAAGGTAACACACATAAGTTGCTAAATCCTGAAGAGATACACATTCAATTACAATTCAATATGCTAAATCCTCTGAAGGTAATGCACATAAGTTGCTAAATCCTGAAGAGATATGCATTTTACAATTGTATTCCATGGTGATATAAGGATATGGATCCATGTGTACTTCATAAATTCCCCTAGAAGGCGCACAACTTTATGGGGTGACTATCAAGTGCTTGCTTGGTGGGCCATCCTATCCTTTTTGTGGTTCACAGTGAGATACACACATCTTACTGGGCGAGCTAACCACTCCCCTCTCTCTTTTTATCTTTGACTGGTGATGTATCTCTTATCATGATCTTAGGGTTGACAAGGACTTGAGTCCCTGGGGGCTTGAGGATTGCTTTGTCCCTTTTGATTTCAATAAGATTATCTTTTCTTTATGATCTCCTTTACCAGGAGTTTGCATCGAGTCCATACTCTTGCTAAAGTGGGGGCTAAATGTATCGTCAAAAAATGGAAGCACTTCCATTTAGGACTGGTTTAGACCTCCGAGTAAGTGGTTTGGGGTCATGTCAAGCGCCTTGAATGGGTCTTTGACTTGGATTTGGATTTTCCCCATATTTTGCCCCCTTCTCCACTTCTCTCCGGCCTCTTTCTGGCACCTTGATCTGCAGATTTGAGTTTCTTGACCTCAGGGTCAAGGTTGACCTTTTGGGTTAAGGTCGACCTCTACCTTGAACTAGGGTCCAGATTTCAAGTTTGTGGGGTTTCTAGATTTTGAGCTTCAGAAAGATTTAATTTCCACTTTTGGGTCAGCTGTTTCAGTCTTCGGGGCAATGAATCTTGAAATTATATTTAATATAGGTCCACTTCTATGGGTATAGGTCTAATGGGAATTTAATTCTCCTATGTAGGCCTCTCTAGAAGATTGTGCCCTAGATTTGTATATAAGGAAGCTTTCTCCTCTCATTTTCTCTTTAAGAATAGAGGTGAAATCTTAATGTGAAGGACAAACTAAGAAGCAAGATCTGAAGCAAGATAAATATCTATTGAAGCATTTATCTACTCTCAATCATCCAAGCATTCAAGCACTTTCAAGCACTCATTTCATCAAGGAGATCCATTGGTAGCCATTGAAGGATTCAAGCTCTATGGAGCCCTCTTGTTAAAGATTTCTCCATCCACATCCATGCAAGCCTCCTCCTCTTGCAATATCCATTCAAGATTGGTGTTGAAGATCTAAAAGCAATTGATTTGAGACATCCTATATTCTACATTCATTTGGAGCATACATACTTGTGGATCCACAAATTCAAATTTGCCACAAGGGTTTCTATACAATGAAGGTGAATTTGTTTATTTACCTTGTTACTTATGCAATTTCAATTATATTTTAAGGTTAATTCCAAATCTGGGGTTTGACCAAGGCAAATCCCTCCCCCCAACAAACAAACCATTTTTCTTGCAGGGACAGGTTCAGAGCAACGAATTGGAGTGCAGATCCGGATACCCTTTTCGGCAAACTGTTGGGATCCGGAAATAGATTTTTGTCGGACTGTGCAGGTCAGAATCAGAAATTTTGGGCCAAAGGTGACATTCATTTTTGGGTCAAAATCGACCTTTCTCAGAAAAGAAAAAGATTTCTGGGTTTTGTAGATCTCACAGTTTTGGTTTAGGAATGCAAAAATTAATAGTTTTTGAGACCTTTTGATAGGGTTTTCAACAGATTCTTTTTTGGAGGTATGTATTTTATTCCATTATTCTTTGCTTTCATTTCCATATTTACACCCGTTATTAATTACAATTAAATGTAGGTGGATAATATGTGCATAGGGTCACTTTTATGAGAAAATCTCCATTGTTCTAAACCCTATCCATATTTTCCCCATTACAATAATATTTTAGCAATCCTTAAAATAAATCATTGTCACCGGAAGTCTTGGAAAGTCACACCAAGCTAGTCCCTACTTATGCAATCATAAAATGTAGCCCAACCAATAGTAAAGAGGGAATAAACTATTACATATAATTTCACGATTGATTCTAATGCAAGTACTACAATAATGCCAAAGCTAATTTCAAACTCTTTGTAATTAGAATATGAACCATTGGACATGATGGTAATGCAATTATATGGTGAGAAGGTCCAAGAAATAGGCATTGTTATCACCTAAAAAGTGCACCCTGTTGGTTTGTGGTGACTGATCAGGCAAGTACTATACACATTTTCTACAATTCGTGGGGTTCGGGGCAATGCCCAATTTTTTCTTAGTTAACTCGTCAAGCATTTTTTTTGTTAACTCCTCAATCATTTCCCTAGGTTAACTCACCAAGCAATTTTTAGGGTTAGAGTTTTCTTTAAGAAAAATGATATTAGGGTTATGACTTGCTAGAGTGAAGAAGTATTGTAGCATTTGCAACAATATTGAGCTGCAAGGGATCACTGGTTGTAATTGGTTGAAATTACTAGATAATAATATTGGACTCTCTATTTGGCGGACATAGCCCAAGATTGGGTGAACCACAGTAAATTATATGTGCCTTATTTCTCTGTGTTTGATTCCCCTATTTCATTGATAGTATATGCATTTAACTGTTAAGATATCTGTCTGCTATTCCTATCACACCCTTGCTGAGTAGACCCAGCCTACTGGTGAACATTGGAAAGCTTATCTGATTGTGGACTCAGGAAGTGGAAGCTAACCTCCATAGTAAGCTAGTTTTTCTTTCAGTACTTGACCTAAAATAACTTTTTTGCAGAGGAAAGGGGTAAAAGGAAACATGAAATGAAAACTAATCCTAAGGTGATGCACCAAACTTAACAAGACAATGAAACTCATAAATCCAAACACTTGTTTGCAATGATTAAGTTAGACCTACACAACCTACTTTTGTGTATCCTTGCATAATTATTTTATAAAGAGGCCCTGATTCTAGACTCTTAGGAGGAAGAAATCTTCACAACTAAAATAACTTGCATTCTTAACACAGATTATAACCTGCAACAAATACACTTTTCTGCAAAAGGTGCTTAGCATGAGACAAAACTACAAGGAAAGAAAATGAGACTTCACTAGTAATTTGATCAATCAATTAGATGCACACAATAAAACATAAGAGCAAGAAGGCAAAACACTTTAATCATCAATTTCCAAGGTTCTTACTAATATTCATGTCCAACAATGAGCTACCGAAAATGCCAAAACCGTCAAAGGACCCTAAAAAGTCACTAAGTCTGGAATGCATAATAAGAACTCAGTACAAAATGAGCCCACAAGATGACTATATCCACTTCTTTTCAAAAACCACCCAAAAAGGAACTAAAAACTCACTAGGGTCGGATGCCTCCAATATTAATCTATACCAATTTTAAAAGGGTAAGATGTCCAAAAAAGACAACTATAAAAAAATCTAATGAGAATTTCACATTCTAAACCAATCAAAAATCCTTTTTTCACTAATGCCGGTTAGGACAACTAATTGACAAAGGAATACAAAGATAATATGAGAGAAGTTGTTCAATCTTGAGCTACAAGACAATGACAATTCTTTGTTGAATGACCAAAAGAGTATTAAAGAAAAAAATATTTGACTCATCCTCATTAATCCGAGGCCATGAAAATCAAGGTCACAAACTTCTTTCCATTTAGGTAAATACTCATATTAACTCTCTAGTAATTATGAAACTTTCCCAAACCCTCAACCATGAGAATATAAAGACAATTGGAGTGGGGACCATTTCTCATGAAAAGATAATTGGAGAGAGGATCACTTCTCATGAAAAGATAATTGTGACATGATCACTTCACCACAATCCTTTGAATGCTAAAAATAAAATAAGAAAGAGACTCAAGGCTACTAAAAATTTATATTGTAAACACATATTATATAATTATTCTAAATAATCATTTATATTGCGGTTTCTACCCATTATTTCATTCTAATAAGATTGCAAAATCTAAATTCTCAAAAGTATCAATTTTTTTTTTATCAAATAGCATATTATGTCTATTGAAAAAACCATTGCAACAATTTATAATAACTTTTAAAAATAAAAATAAAAAATTTACATTTAGGATGCAAAACATTTCTAATATAAATTATAATTAAAAAATGAGAAAGAGAAAGTTGTAAAAAGTGAAAAAATAAAGGAGAAGAAAATTTCAAAATGAAAAGGGAGAAAAGAAATAGTAAATAAATTATAAAAGAACACATGATTTAGAGTTCTCGTGCTTCCTATCCAAGACTTGACTATTCAATTTGGAAATCTTTTGGGGAATTCTGCTATTTTTCTTAAAACTATATAAAAAAATACCTCGGATTTTAAAAGGGTAAGATGTCCAAAAAAAGAGAACTATAAACAAATCTAATGAGAAATTCACATTCTAAACCTATCAATTTTTATTTTTTTTTACTAATGTCGATTAGGACAACCAATTGACAAATGAATACAAAGAGAGAAGTTGTTCAATCTTGAGCTACAAGAGAAGGGCAATTCTTTGTTGAATGACCAAAAGAGTATAAAGAAAAAAATATTTGACTTATCCTCCTTGAATGTCTTGTCATGAAAATCAAAGTCACAAACTACTTTCCATCTAGGTAAATACTCATATTAACCGTTTAGTGATTATGAAAGTTTCCCAAACCCTCAACCATAAGAATGTAAAGATAATTAGAGAGAGGACCACTTCTCATAGAAATATAATTGAGACATGATCACTTCATCACAATCCTTTTTAAATGCTAAAAATAAAATAAAAAAGAAACTCAAGTCTACTAAAAATTTATATTATAAACACTTATTATATAATTATTCTAAACAATCATTTATATTGTGGTTTCTACTTATTATTTCACTATAATAAGATTGCAAAATCTAAATTCTCAAAAGTATAATTTTTTTTTATCAAATAACATATTATGTCTATTGAAAAAACCATTGCAACAATTTATAATAACTTTTATTATTTTTTCAAATTTGCATTTAGGATGCAAAACATTTCCAATATAAGTTATAATTAAAAAATAAGAAAGAGAAAGCTATATAAAAAGTGAAAAAATAAAGGAGAAGAAAATTTAAAATGATAAGGGAGAAAATAATAGCAAAAAATAATAAATTATAAAAGATCACGGACGTCGGTTGATTCAGAATTCTCGTGCTTCGTGTCATACTGTTACATGGAATACGATATAATGAGTGCTCGGATTCTTTCAAATTATGCTGCAATTCTGTACATCCCTAACAATTCCTTCCACGC
The DNA here is from genome assembly GCA_018584345.1 of Thuja plicata. Taxonomy (NCBI): domain Eukaryota; kingdom Viridiplantae; phylum Streptophyta; class Pinopsida; order Cupressales; family Cupressaceae; genus Thuja; species Thuja plicata. Next base: position 264,388 of record MU224668.1, read on the forward strand.
GTTCAACAGATCTCGTAACTTTCTCGATTAATGCGAAGATTAGAATAAGCGTCGAATCATAAAACCAGTAAGAATTTTATTTTATGAAATCGAGACAGAAAAATAAACACAGATCAGAGGTTTATTTGGCAGGATTTGCTTGCAAATTGCAGAGTTTTGAACAGTAAGATTTCAGGCAGATGCTAATGAAATCCAGACTGAAACTTGAATTTTCAAAGAAAATATTTTGAGCAAATTACTGGAAGATTCATCTTCTCTAGTCCTACAATCGTTCTTTACAGACATTTCTAAGCTTAAGTTACAGGCGTGCGCAGTATCATCGGCAAAGAGGAGTTTTTGGATCATTCGTGTACTGAAAAATAAGTGTTTTCTGTCAATATTTTCTTCCTCGCCGGTGGACGATCATCGGCAAAGACGGCATGACTAAGGTTAAGGCCAGCCTGTATTTTACTCGGTTATCTTTAAGCGATTCAAATGTGAAGAAACGCAGAAGCAATGCAGCAGCAATTTTCATCTGCAAGTAGGCTGATTCCTTTCCCATGCAAATTCTCGGCCCAGCCTGCATTTCAAATAAAATTAGAGTCAGTGAAACACAAGAGTTGAGTGATTATAAAATTTGAAACACAAGAGTTGAGTGATTATAAAATTTGAAAGGGTAAGTAAATTATGCCTGAAATGCTGTGAATTTAAATGGAGATTGGGGCTGAAATATGCCATCCTCGTTAAGCCATCTCTCAGGCTTGAATTCCAGGGCATCATTTCCCCAAAGTCTCTTCATTCGCCCCATTGCGTAAGGTACATAGTTTATCACATTGCCCTTCTTAATTATGGTGCCATCCGGAAGATTGTCATTACTCACAGCAGTCTTCCCGTCCTGTAATGTAGACGAAACTTGACTTAATATTGACAATTTAGTTGAGAAGTTTCAGGGAAAAGATTGTGTTCAAATTTTGTTTATTTACCGAGCTTATTTAGTAATCTTTGCATCTTTTGTCAAATTTTATTTTTTCATATAGATTGTGGAGAGTGATCTAAACATTCATTTAAAAATTGAAGATATAATTTTTTTCCCCGGGAACTCCTAATCGTGGAGTGCGGCATTGAATGTGAAGCAAATATCAAATACTTAGTTTACCATAAAACGACTAATCATAGAGTGTGATTTGAGAAACAGAGTTTTTCTTCAGAAACTTGTAAAATTTCTCATAGTGTGATCTGAAATATTGAAGCAAAATTGAGCAGTTTTTCCCCTGAAACGCGAGGATTTAAAAGATTGAGGAAAAGTTAAAACAGTTTTTCCTAAAACTCCTATTCACGGAGTATGATTTGAAATCAGAAATGTTGAGATTATTTCCTCACACTTCTAATCATGGAATATGATTTAAAATATTGAGGCAAATATGAAACATCATGGAATATGATTTAAAATATTGAGGCAAATATGAAACGCATAGTTTTTCATGGAATGCAATATGAAACCTAGGGACATAAATAGAACACAGTTTTCCCCTGAAACTCCTGATCATAAAATGTGATCTGAAACTTTGAGGCAAAAATCTATAACAGAATTTGAGGCAAAACTCCTCGACTTAATCTCAGGGACCGTGAAAATTTGATGTTTATCATCCATAATTTTATAACGCGCTTATCTTTCTAGAATCTTTTTGGTTACCAGAATCATAAGAATGTTAAATGGAAAATATATGAGTTACCAGAGGAACAGCAGGGTATAAGCGCAACGTTTCAGTAATTGCAGCGTGCAAATAATGCATATTATTATTCAGCACGTCATAAGTCAGCAATTCAGAGAATTTCTTGAAGCAGCAAACATCATCCCCCTCAATAGTGCTGCTCCTTAACCCCGGAATATCCTGCAACTCTTGCACTATTTTGTCTGCTACTCCCGGATTTTCAGACAAAAGCAAAAGCAACCAGGAAAGTGTGACAGCCGTGCCATCTCGTCCTGCTAGAACAAAATTGAGAACTGCATCTCTCAGCTTTCTATCATCATACAAATCTGAATTCTCCTTGGCCATTGACAGCATCCTCGACAGGAGATCAGATTTGGACCTCACCTGCAATTAATCAGGGTAGAAATACTCATAATCATTGAAAAAAAATTTAAAAAGATTATTAGGGTCCCCATCCAGTACCTCGTTATCTTGGATGGATTTTTTGCGCTTCCGAATCAAATGATAGGTAAAATTGTCCAAAACCCTAACATCCTCTTTCACTGTGGCCTCTGCACCTATGTTAAAGCACTTCTTTAGTTTCCAGAGGGGATCGAAATATCGAGAAGCGCAGACAGCATTAGATCTGTCAAAAGCTGAAGCAAAGGGCACATCTGGAAGAGAAGAATCTAAACAACCAATTTCAGTTCCAAAGCTAAGCTCGCATATCGCATCAAATGCCATCCGCATCAACATATCCTGCACATAAAACAATTCTCAAAACCTTACCAATTCAAGAAGCAAATTTATCATTTCAATTTCAAGTGTCCAAAAATCACCGCAGGAATTAAAAGGTATTATTATAAAAATGCGAAGTAAACTTGAAACTGTTATAATCCCTTCAACGAATCATCTACCAGATAAAGTGCAAGCACAAAACACTTACTTTACTCTGCAAATCATAGAACAGAAGCACAGCTGGGAGTTAATGAAATCCAAGGAAAACCCAGCTCAAAGAAAGAAACCAGTAACCTTTATATGCAATGCACTGAAAAGAGTTACCTGCATATTCACAACTTCACCATTAATGGCCTGTTGCTCCAAAACAGAGTTCAATTTCACTGCATACTTCCTGAAGGTGGCTGTACTGTAAACCCGCAGCATCTTGGGGGAAAACTCCAGGCTGGCAGATTTGCGTTGGAGTCTCCACATTTCCCCGTCCGAGTTAAAAATACCATCACCCAGAAGATCATACTGAATCTCATGAGCAGCACTCCCCTGTAAAATGAAAAAAAGTTGATTTTTTTTTTGAAAAACCCATTTTCACTGTCACAGATAATGGAATTCAGAAACTTAAAAACACTGACCTTTACATAGTTGTGGAAGTTAGTCTTGAGGATATACTCAATGTTTGCAGGATCCACTGTGAAGAAGATTCTGAAACCCATGAAGGTCACCTGGAACGTGGGCATTTTCATGGCATAATCTGTGATCCAGTCGTACAGGCGGTGGAAATTTGCTGTGAGTTCGAGAGTAGAACCGAGCAAGGGCCATGGTTTAGGTCCACCTGGGATTTGATCCCTTGATCTCCTGATCCAAATCCAAATGCCCAATGCTGCTACAGCTAGTGTTATAGACAAGACCAGGCAGTAAGACATTGTCTGCCAAAAAGCGAAAAAAGCTGTGCACAGTGAATCGTATCTTTCTCTGTTCTGTTTTGTTTATAAAGAAACCTGGAACCTTTCCCAATTAAATGAATTTATGACTGGCATATAGAACGAATCCAACTTAATTGAGTCTTTCCTACGTAAGGCATATAGGTAGTACTTCAAAGTTCTAATAATGGAATTTGTTTTGTATGTCCTTTGATCATAATGATCACTTTCATCATTATTCGATTTTTTATTACTGAAAAATAAAATTTGTAATATTAAGGTTTATGAGTAACATGAGTTGGAGAGAAACTAGGGAAAGGACCCACTAGGGGAGAGGACCCACTAGTTGAGCACGTTCCAATGGTTGTGATAGTAGTTCTTAACTTAATACCCATAGTTGTTGATTTAATATCTAATATTTTTGACGTCATTGTACCAATGGTTGTGACTTTAAAGTTGTTTTTGCTAATCATGACTACCCATAATTGAATGAAATGTACCTTTTGTTCTAAAAAGCAGCCAATAGTGTGATGCCACATCAGCTGCACAACTATT
>MU224668.1:287695-308585 GCA_018584345.1 Thuja plicata
TTCCCTTTGATAAATTCATATGCTCTCATTTTTGGTGAGAACTCCTTTTCATACTTCTTCATCATCTCAGTAATTTCTTCCTTCTTTGAATCAGAAGGCATAAGAGTAACAAGTACTCTTTCTCTTACTTCCTTTTCCTGATGTAGTGCAAATGTCCATCTAGATGACAATCTCTCTGATAGTTCTTTGGGAATGTCATATTCTAAGAATTGTAGTGGAACATAATGATGTTTGCACATTTTAGAAATGACTACTTCTTCAATCTTATTTTGATCCTCTATACTGAATTTTAACCATTTCCTAATGTTAGGATCAGAAATAGACTGTGATTCTGAAATATTCTTGCATATTTTATCAATTGTTGTAGGGACCAAAGGTTCTATTTCCTTTTGTGTTTCTATATCAGCTTCATCCATAGCTGAGTCTTCTAGATCTTCTTGAGTTCTAGTCATCTTCCTCCTTTTGGTCTATTTTTATTTTTGAGGAACTGAATTTCTCTTATATATTCTCACTTTTCCTTTCTTTAATGGTGAAGGAGTTGATTCCTTTGCAGTTTGGCTTCTTGTTCTTGAAGCGGTTGTTGTTCTTGCTTTCTTGGGTGTAGGAGGAGGTGGAGAATTAGACTGTGTACCCCCTGATTCATTCTTTTCTACTTCTTCACTGATAGGTGACTGTCCTTCAGTTTGTTCCTCCTTACCTTCTGTTTCCTCTTCACCTTCTTCAGTAACTACAAACTTCTTGGTTAAGTTTTTTACCTTCTTGTCCTTCTTGTTTATAATCTTCTTGACAACTAGATCTATCTTGATCTTTTTTTTGGCTTCCTCATAGGTTCCAAATCTTGCTTTCTTGTTGTCAATTGGTTCATTCAATAGTGCCTTGATGCACTCATTGGCTTGTCCTGATTTGATCTCATATTCTAAATGTGAAAGCCAAGACTTCCTAGGTAATACTGCTTGGATATAAGTAAAATCAGTATCTACCATAAAACATATGTCCTCTTTGTGTTCTTCTATCAAACTTTTAGGGATCCTTATTCTAGCTTGCAACATTTCCTTAATACTTTTGAAATATTCATTCATTATATCATCAAAATCTGTTCCTAGTGACTCTATATGCTCACATATCTGTATGGTTACAGTTCTGCTTGTATCCCATACTATTTTGCCTATGGAAGGAAAGTATTCTTCAAAGTAAAAGAATATGCACATACTGAGGGAACCAAACTTACAAGTGTTCATTCTTGAAGATCTTATGGTGTTCATGTTCTCCTCAAGTTGATTCAACAGAATATTTGCAAGATCCATCTTCTTTCCTTGTTTGATGATTTTATAAGCTGTTCTCATAACAGTGCTTGCTATGCTATTCATTTTGCTTGCCTGAAATATTTTGTATCCTACCACACATGCACCAAACTTGAGTTCTTCATTGGTGATAGTGTTGACCTTGAGAGCTCTTTTGTCTGATTTTGCACCAGTTAGCTTTTCTACTTCCTTCAGGGATGGGTGCTTGTGAGTTTGTGTTTTGTCGGTTGTAGGATATCCAGTAACTGCATGAATAACATCCTTTGTTATTTGTTTTGGCTTACTAAGCCATAAAGTTTGGTTATCCATTCTACTGAGAACTACCTTTATCCATTCTATTTTGAAAACTCTGGGAAAGTGTAATGCATTCGTGAGTCCTTTCACTTCCAGATGCTTGTGCTCTTCTTTTAGGTCACCATCTTCATCAGACAGTTCCCTGTAGGCATTATCTAGGTCTACATCTCCTAATTCTGAGATCTTGCAGTGTATATAGGACCTTCCGTCCTCTACCAGCAAAACCCTAGGTGTGATTCTGGAGAATACTCCAGAATCATCAGGTTGTGATGCGACTTCTAGGTGCAGCTTGTATTTTGGTTCAACACAAGTGCCTCTGCTGATAAGCTTGATCATTTTCTTCTTATCTTCTTTCAACTTTTCAACTCTTGAAGTAGATGCCATCGTGTTTCAAAAATTTAGGGTTTTTCCATAAATTAAACAGTGTGGTCGGTGAATGCAAGTACTTATTGAATCCTGTGATTTCTCATGAATCATTTGAGTTGAGTAGGAATCTTGTTGAGGTCGCACTTCAATTTTCTCTCCAATCGCTCTTCTTGGTTCTGTTGGTCGCTCAAAAATCGTGGGTGCAAAATGAGTTCAGCCGTCAAAATTTTATAACTTTTGTGCCCTAAGTTGTCATTAATGCTCACCAACTCGTCGATATACAATGACTGAGTTCATCGATTGAGGAATAAATAACATATTTAGTGTAGGCACAAAGTGTCGGGGTTGCTAGCAACTTTGGTGACTTCACCGAAGCATGTCGGTAAAGTGGCGAAGACAACTTTCATCGTCTCAAGGATCACCGATGCCCGTCGATTTACACTTAGCGACTTGGATTTTGTGTAATGACTGATACATTTCGGTAAGTAGTGTTAATTTTTCTGTGTGTGTTCACCGATGCAAATTTGTACCCAATAATCGATGGTTGTTTTTCAATAAAATTTACAAGTGACAATATAGTGCATCTTTAATAATGCTGATTTGTCTATATGATCAATATGTAAATGGAACTGATGTATAATATAACTTGTCATAATGCAGTTCCATACTTGTGCACTTTAGTTGGAAATGGTAATGCCACCAGATCCATTGGATGGGGTGCCATCATTTGCATTGCTTGTTCCAGCACCTTCAGTGTTTGTGGCTTTTACCCACATCTTGTTTCTCATCTTCTTGATGTCATCAATGGTATTTTCATTGGGATAAGTACTTGTTTCTGTCAGCCAGTCTTTTCAATATTTTATCACATGTCCAACCTTATGACAATGTAAACATGCCATTCCTGGATTGAACCATCCTCTTGGTTTTCTAGTCCATTTTCTCATACAGTTGGCAGATATATAACCATACCTTCCACATGCTCTGCAATTTACCCATGTGTTATAGTCCCAAACATATGAGTTACCTACTCTTGTTGGTTTCTAGCCATTATCAGGTTCTTTTAGTGTCCATGCTTTCTTATTCTTCTTCCAACATTCCTGATATGTATGTCCATTTATTTTGCAGGTAGGACAATACTTGTCCATATAGGTTTCATTCTTTGGATTTGTCACCTTGGATCTGCATTCACATGCCTTTTGTCCTTGCTTGTGACATGTATAACAATTACCAGTGAAAGTAGATTGTGATTGAGGAATACCTTTCATTTTGTTTCTGCAAACGTTTGAGGTGTGGCCTAGTTTTCCACAATGATTACATAACAACTTCTTGGTTCTTGGAGTTGCATATACATTCTTTTGATCTGATTGATTAGATGACTCTCCATTGTCGGTGTACCCTATTCCTGTGTAGTTGTTCACTCTTCTTTGACCGTCAAGGAAATCATCCATTCTTTTGTTGCTATCTTCAGCTTTCTTGATCAGTTCATTGTGTTGATTCTGAATTTTGACTTCATGCTTTAGTTTCTCATTTTCTTCCCTTAGCTCACCGATGATCTGTATTCTTTCAATGAGTTCAATATTTAATCTGTTTGCTTCTTGACTCATAAGAATAATCTAGTTGGTAATCTCATGGTGATGATTAGTAAGTCTTTGAATCTCTGATTTTTTTTCTTGTAGCTTCTCTGTTATTTTCCTCCTATCATCAATAGCCAATGTTCTCTCTGATTCAACTTTTCTTGAATCATTCATGAAATCAATCATCTTTACCATCTGAGTCTCTTGACCGATTTGCAGCATCTTGATTTGCTCTGTCAGATGTAGATTGAATTTTTGTAGACTTGTGATCTCTTCTACTGATGTGTCTGAAGCTTTGCTCGTTGATGATTCATCATAGTTGAAGTAGTCTTGGATCTCCTCTTCTTGATAATCTTTTTCATTAAGCCTAGTTTCGATGATCTTTCTTTCATCAAGCAACTTTCTCATGCTTACTCTCGCCTCTTTATACTACTCATAGTAAATCTGAATTTGTAACTGCTCATTCTCAATAGTCTTGTCCAGTCTGTACTTTTCCATTGTGTGGATCTTTTCTCTTAAGTCTTTAAGCTTTTCAAGAAATAGACTTAGCTCTGATACCAATTGTTGGAATTATTGGAATGATGTACTGAGAGGGTAGGGGTGAATCAATACCTCTAAATATTTTTATGTGGTTGGCCCATTAACCTTCATGTCATCACATTTGTATATTCCTATCCATCTGTTCATCTTTGCTTATGTATGTGTAATCATAATATAATTTCTTTACATGTATACACATTCAAGAAACATTCATGAAAATAAATAACACATGACACATGATATGATATCGTAGAAAACTCCTGTTAGGAAATAAAAATTGTGGTGGGGATGTCTACCCACAAAAATTCACTATCTGCAGATAATAAGGGAGCTGGTAAAGGCTTACAATTGATCACTTCTGATGATCTACTTGTTGGAAATACAATAATGGGAAAGCAAGATACTGAGAGGGGGGGGTGAATCAGATCTTCAAATATAAATACTTAAAACAAACTGATAACACATTCATACATAAATGAATCTAATGTAATCTCAAATAGCATCCACACCATGAAATAGGTAACACATAACACAATAACTTGGTAACCCAAAAACCCAAATAGGTAAAACTGGGGTGGTGATGACACCCACAAAAGTCTCCACTACTGCAGCAATAAAGTATACCTATTAAGGTTACAATGTTTGATTACAAAATGTAATCTATCCTGTTAGAGGTCTGCTCGGTTAAGAGCTTCAGATCATTACAATCTACCCTATTAAAGGATTTGAACTTACAATGAAGTAAGCACTCTTTTAAGAGATAAATAAAGGCCTGCTAAAACCACTCTATTAAGAGATTTTCACCTGATACAATGATTAAAAATTCTCAAGTATTGATCCTTCGATATGCACTTTGATGCTGATGATGGATCTCCTCTTTTCAGTATCTCTTCTGATCTTATAATCTGATATATCTTTACTCTGCTGTTCACTGTGTTATGCTCTGCTTGATCTCTGCTTCTAAACAAAATAACCCTCTGTGCATTTCACTTCAAAAATGCAGTCACTTCAACAAATGCTCTTCTGCCTCTTGCACATTCATAATAGGGTATCGAAGCAATCTAATATATCTATACATATCTGACAATGAGATCTAGATCAACGATCAAGATCTGATATCCATGCCTTGATGGTAAAACAATTAATGCTTACAATGAGTCATGCATATGATAAAACAATTAAATGCATAACTAACTCCGTATAATAATATTAAATGCATACATAAGTCGGCCCAAAAAGCTTATACAAGTCGGCTGGATCACTTATCCTTGAAGTTTGTATCATTCCTGACAAGTATACAAAAACTATTTCTCTTGGCACTTTGACTGTATGTCGCTCGACACTTAATATCCCTGTATCCTTCTCGGCTTGGCAAGGTAACTCAGCTCGGCAATGTTTCTTGGCCTTGCATAGTTTTAGCTCAGCCACAGTGATAGCCAACTAAAACTGCCTAATGAAATGACTAAGTGTTGGGCACTAATCATCAACAGAACTTAGAGATTAAAACTACCCTGTTAGGAGTATTGGAGTGGAGACTTGTTAGGATCTACTTCGTTTGAAGCTTTTACAACACCGTTAGGTGTGCACTCTGTTAAGAGATTTATCAAAGAACGGTTAAGTCCACCTTCTACAAAAGGATTTCTATTGTGATGCACTTGTTAGAATGCAACTACAATATAAGTGTTGATCTGATAGTGAATGCAATCTCTAATTGATGATAACAGATCTTGTATAGCTTACAATGTATGTATGTAATCACCTTGAGTGATTGAGTAATACCTTGTCTCTGCTCGTCGGTAGCCTTCATGTGTTCTTGATAACTAGTTTGATCTGTTTCTGAACTTTGCATGAATTCTCTTCTTTAGCTTAGATGCTCTCCATGGCTACTATCATTTATCAAAATGATTATATGTCTCTCTAATTACAAATGATTAACATCTATTTATACTAGTTTCTAGCTTTATTCTTGATTCACGCTTTTCAAATTAACTCTAGATCCAAGGTTTACAACTTGACCTTGATCTGTAGTTAGATATGTTTTAGATCCGTTAGGATGCCTTAAAACATTTAAAATTTTCTTGCTTGACCCTCAAGTAAAGATTTAAAACAAGTGAAAACTCTATAAATAGAATTACATTGCTTTATCTGACGTGTGAAGTTAGATCCACTTTTTGCGGGTTCTTTAACTGACTGTCGGTTCTGATGGTCGGGCTGCTCTGTCATTCTGTCAGTTTTCTTCTCCGTTGGTGTTCCTTAATTGAACTGTTCGTCGGGTATGCCTTTTCTGCTCCATCGACGATGTTCTCAAAACTGTATCATCGATTATGCTTATCGTTGGTAAATTCTATACTTAGCATTTTCACGATAGTCTTGTCTTCTTGTCGGGTATGCTTGTTGTGCATCGGTTATGCTTATACCGATGACCTTTATCATGTTTTTCCCTTTAAGTATACTAATGGAAAAACTTAATGTCATCATATATGACTTGTACACATCATTTTTACAAACATATACACCTATCAAATGAAGAGATGACAAAGGGAAAGACCATGTGACTATTAGACTTTCCATTCACAACACTTTGTATATTTCTATTTTATGTCAAAAACAAAAAATTTCAAATATTCTAATAATGAAATTTGTTTTGTAATGTATTAGTATTATGATCAAAGTGATTACAATTTGAATAGTTACTTTGAAAATAAAATTTGTAATATTATAGTTTGTGAGCATATTTCAGTTTTATGTCAAAACTTCAAATTTCTAATAAATGAAGTATTCGAATAATGGAATTTGTTTTGTAATGTTTTGTCAAAATAACCAAAGTGACGATTATTTGATTATTTACTATTCAAAATAAAATTTGTAATACTAAAATTTGTTAGTATATTTCAATTTAATGTCAAAACTTCAAATTTTTAATATTTGAAGTGTTCTATAGTAAAATTTGTTTTGTAATGTATTGTCATAATGATCTAAGTGATTACTATTTGATTTTTATTTTTTGGGGGTAAAAGTGGTAATATACCACGAAATTTTATATTTTATTAATTTTTTCTATTATTTTTTTACATTCCTGGTTCAATGAGCATAGGTAGGAAAGAACCAGGCAAAGAAAACATTTGGGCTAGCTCCAAAACATAAAAACAAGTCACAGAGACAACATAATTTATTCCAAAATGAGTCCAACTCAGGAAATAACCCATAAGAATATTACAAGAGTGATTTCCTACCCCCCATACCCCAGAAATAAACCCAGAAGCCTACCACATAACCCCATTAGGAACAAACCCAAGAACCATGTATACATTACAAAGGAAACAACCTTGAAACTTGAAACCTCCAATATAACTAGAAGGAGGCCTTCACCATAATATCTTGGCAGAAAGAGAATGCAGTAACACACTTGGAACCACAATCGAACAACATCGCAGGATTACACACCCAAACTGGCACATATGCACAAATAACAGCTCTACCTTTGGCTAATATCCATATTAGTAATAGTGATATGTCATGAAAAAAAGAGAGTAAAAAAGACTATATTTGTGTAGAATGCCAAACATATGAAAAAATCTCCCCATATTTCAAAAAAATGGAAATAATGTATATTCGCATGTGTTGAAATAATGCCTCAAGTTTAATGCCATGAATAAGAAATATAATGGTGTCCCATCCAATAAGGCGACAAGGCCAATCAATCACATGACAAAGCCCATCAGTCATATATCCATGAAGAAATGAAGCTCACCAATATGCCATGATTCCACACACTCGAATGAATATACGGGATGACTCAACCACATATACATTGGAACGAGTAGAACCATCCCAACTGACAAAACTCCATTTTGACAAAAAGATATATGGAGTAGGGGACTGCTACATCCCAACGATCCTGCAGAATACAAGGAATTTTTCTCCACTCATTGTTGGGAAGGAAGTTAGATTCTCTATCTCATGGTGTAATATATAAGCCAAATAGTAAAGCCACCATAATACTCTGCCCCATGAAAGCGACAAAGCAAAAACAAAATAGAGGATGTGGACAAGATAAATATGGTGAGGAACTTAGCACCGTAATTCAGTACAAAAATTACATATCTGAAATACAAAATGTATGCAATTACAGTCCAAATTTAATTATGTTGCCAATAAGATATTTGTATTGAACAATGTCATTGTCAAACAATAACTTTTCCATTAAATTGTATTGCCAAATAATTTAATTGTGTTGCTAATAAGATATCTCAATTAAACAGTGTCATTATCAACGTTTGAGATGGATATGGTGTCATTTGATTGAGATGTTCCTATACTTGTCTTGCCAATAACCAATGATTTTAGATTGTTTTTTCACCACAAATTATATATTCTATTGAACATGTCAATTTTCCAAGTATGTTTGGAAAATGTGCCATATAAATTAGCCTAACAGTTCACATGCAACAATATTTACATTCTTCATTAGCAACTGCATGCAAACATTTAAAAAGAAACAAAGATTTGACAAACTAATATTCATTACCAAAGATTCGATAAACTAATATTCATTAACATAAATTTGACAAACTAATATTCATACTTTGGGAGGATGCCAAGCATGGAGCATGTTGTTCTAGTAGTTCTAATGGAGCTGTCATATGTTTTCTCATAAATACTCTATTCTAGTTGTTCTGTTCTTGTATTGAGCAGTCATTTTCTTTCTTGTAAATACTTCTCTAAGTTAATATGATAAGTAGGCAAGCCTGGGAGATGCCTTCGAATTCCCTAATTCATAAATTAATGGAAAATGTTCTCCATTTAACTAGTAACATTAATTGAACTAAAGCAAACGAAATTTTCCATTATAATTGTTCCAGTTGAGTGAGATACCATGTAATTCAATGTTTTGAAGTTTTATCCATGACAGAGGACCAAAGATCTTCAATTTATCTAATTGTCTGTACTCCAAATCTTGATTTTTATTTTGGCAAAATGATTCGATGTTTCGATAATATTCTCCATCCACATTATTAATAATCAAACTATGACATTTATAATAAGCCAATTAATTAGAGTAATGAATTACAAATTAAGAACTGAAAGGAAACCTGCTGTCCAATATTTTGATGTTTTGAGAATTTATGTATGACAAAGAACTAAAAGAAATCTCTTTTGTTCTTCAATTTGTTCAGTCGTCTAAATTCCAAATCATGACTGTACTATTTTGGTTTTTGACAAAATAATAAGGACCATGAGAGATTTAAGGATCCAACATTTCTTATTAAGGTGCTCTTATATTTTTTTTGTATATGTTCACACTAGTTTTACCACTTTTACCACAAGTATATATTCATATTAATGTTGGTTGTTCATTCCACGAGGACAATTATTGAGCTGACATGTATCAATCCCTTGTTTCCCTGTTTGCTTTCAAATAGTAATCATTACATATAATGATGAGCAATCATCCTTGACGATTCCCTATCACCGCCTATCCATGTGAATAAATGAAACTTATCAAGAGGCCTTGGTACGACCACAACAATACCAATCTTATTGACAAACTCCACTTATACCCAAAAATCCATGACATAAGAATATAATATAAATCACAGTCAAACATGATGAATTAACCTTAGTCAACAACAACAAGATTATATCAAATGTGAAAGAGAATTCTTATCCACTTCCTGAAGTGGGAATCAATCATCAATGGCTTTATTTGCCAGAAAATCTGCAATCGTATTTGCTTCTCTAAACAATGTTTAAATTCAAAGGTTTGAAAAGATGACAATTTGTTGAGGACCAAGTCCAACCTGTACCTTAATTTCCACGAGGAAGTCTTTCTAGAGGAGACAATGTTATAGACCACCATTGAGTCTCCTTCAATAATGATGTTAGAAATATTCACGGAGGTTGCAAGAGATGGACCAAGGAGGAGGGCCTCAATCTCCGCAACATTTGATTATTTACTATTGAAAATAATTTTTATAATACTAAAGTTTGTTAGCATATTTCAATTTTATGTCAAAACTCCAAATTTTTAACATTTGTAGTATTCTAATAATAGAATTTATTTTGTAATCTATTGGCATGATGGTCAAAGTGATTACTATTAGTTTATTCACTATTGAAAATAAAATTTACAATACTAAAATTTGTGAGCATATTTCAATTTTATGTCAAAACTCTTAATATTTATTTTTCTCATTCATATTTTAAATTCTTGAATAATTTCAAATTTCCCAATATAATGTAATATCTCAATTGATATATTAATTATAATTAATTATTAATATTTATTATCATACTTAATAATATATAAAATATAATGTAGCATCTCAATCCATAGATTAATTATAAATTTATTATTCACAATTATAATAATACTTAATAATACATAAAGGTTAAAATATAATCATTTCATATATTTTTAATGTTTATGATACAATATTATCATAAGTAATCTTTACTTAATGAAATGATTAATTAAATATAATCTTGATGTCATTCAAAGATATCGTGTACAATTGAATTACCTATTAATATTCATACTGTATGTTCTACAAATGCTTATCTCAATAATTTTACATGATATTTCTCTAGTTAAGATAATTTTATAGATTCTTTTGACTTTTAATAAAATGATTAAATGGAATTTTCATGTCAAACTGTCATTGTTCATAATCTACAATAAAATTGTCATATTTTTAAAAATATATTTTAATAAATTACATAAAATTTAAATAGATCATATTTGACACAATAGTTTATAAAAATAATAATAATAATATATGGACCTAGATAAATTTATTTGATTGCTAGAAGATGAGCTTTGAACTTAATAATAGTTTGAATGTTTTTTTTTTTCCTTAGAGTATGAACATGATATATGACCTAACCGAAGTCATTTAATTCTTGTGTCTCATTTCATAAGATTAGGACACCAATGTCCTGATCTTACTATAGCATAGGCTTTCATCCTTGTTGTCATTAGAATAATTTCTTCATTGTGTATTGTACTAGTTTCATATGTCTAGATAAATTTATTTGATTTCTAGAAGATGAGCTTTGAACTTAATGATAGTTTGAATGTGTTTTTTTTCTTGAGTATGAACATGAGATATTACATAACCGAAGTCATTTACTTTTTGTGTCGCATTTCATAAGATTAAGACACCAAGGTCATGATCTTACTATATCATAGGCTTTCATCCTTGTTGTCATTAGAATAATTTCTTCATTGTGTATTATACTAGTTTCATATGTGCCCCTAATGAATTCTTTGATTTCAGAACATTTTCATAACTTTTCTCTTGTCTGTAATGCCATTTTGATTGTAGTTAACCTTTGGATTATGTGGGATCAAACAATAACTCCTACATCTTGTTGCAAGATATTGCAACTTGGTTACAGTCCTTAATTCATTCTTTCATTTTATTTTGCTTCAATAAAATTTTCTAGATATGAAAGCATTGAACCAAGGTAGTTTAATTAATGCCAATTTTATGGATTTTGGAAGCTTTTACAACTTCTATTTACCATAATGTCAATCACATATTAACATCATGAATAACAATGGTATAAACAAATTTACAAATATTTGATTATTGCCCCCATGAAACTACCGCAGTTATGGAGAAGTATGAACATACTATTCAATACTAAATTATTGTTTAATAAATTAATATTAACATTTTCTAAACAAAAGAAAATTGTTTATTAAAGATATTATAGACTACTATAGTATGTGATAGATTTCATAGTATCTAATACAAGGTTGGATTAACTTGCCACACAAACATGGATAACCTATATAGTCATAATAAATACATTTGTTAAATACTTGTATATATCATTATAATTATATTTACCTTTTATAAATGCTTGTTTTTAGACTCCAAGAATCATGTAGCCCCCTATAAACTACATTGGATTAGGTAAACTTTTTAATGTGACTAGTGATGTTGGCATGAAATATCCTTTGGTACCATGAGGGATGGGCGAATATTGGGCCCTGCGACCTTGTTCTTTACCACAAGAAGCTCTCACCAATTGAACTAGGGCCCCAACCCATAAATGCATTTGTTACACTTGTATATATCACCACAATCATATTTACCTTTAAGATTTCTTTGTCTTATCAAATTGATTTATATTCAATTTACGTTAATGTTATATAATATAATGTAAAAGATAATAGCCAATTAGATTGGCAATGATTACTTTAGCTAAAAAAATTAGCTTAACTTTATAAAAGATAAATATTTATTGTGGGTGGATAACACTTCGATGATTTGTTGACAAACACAAATATTAGTGACGAGTTAACAAATGTTAGCCACAGTAGTGTTTGTTGGAGAAAATTAGTAATAAATAATAAAGCCTATTCAAAATGGAAAAATATAATTGTATAGAAAATGAATACAATAATGAAAGTTGCTAGCTATATTTTGATAAATATTAAATTTTGATTTACTAATTTAATATAGGAATAAGTTATTTTGGGTCACATTTTTTACTATACATCCAATCTTACATTTACAAATATAGTATACTATTTATATATGATCCATGCCTACAAAATTGATCTCTATAATATTTTGTAAGATTACCTTGATATTATCAAATTATTTCCGCATGAGATCTAGTTCTTGTACTTTTTGGTTTGGATGTGGTACAAAAATTGCTTCCTTATGTCAAACCATGTAAGGCTATTGATTTAATGACAACATAAAAGTTCATGGACAAAACTCTTTAACCTGTAATATTCCCTATTATTTGATAAATACTCTTTATAATGCCCATTAGTAGTAATGAAAGCTAAAAAAAGCCTCTAAGAAATGATAAAATCCCTTCCATCCATCTCATGTCCATAAATGAATTCATCCACTAGCTCACAATCCACTTATTCTTTCCTAAATTAAGATCAACTAAGGCACACATTTGAGAACCTTCCACTCATCCAAAAAACCTCCATATCATTCCTATCCACCTGTAAATCCCTTTCCTCTTCCAAGCAAATTGGATGCCAAGCATAAAATCCATAAATCCAACGATTCAAATGCAATCAAGGATCAACATGTCTCATCTAAATGACATGTAAAAATGAACCAAAATATGACCCAAAAGGAAAAATAAATATCCTAAAGGCCACAAAGGCCAATTAAGCAAAAAGATAAGTCAAAATCCATGTGGGTTCCAAAGTCCCTTGTACAAGCAATGTGTTCCAAGGAACCACAAAAGAATGAAAAAACAAAATCTACATGGATTCCCAAGTGGCGCCTTAAAGCACAATTTCCCAAAGAAAAACCAAAGTTGGCATCCAAAATTGATATCCCTCCATATAAGTGTCTCCCACCTTCGAATCTATTTTAGGTCATTATGTCCCAAAGTCATGTCTACTCCTCCATTAAAATCCCAAAATCCAAATATGTTTGTCTTCCATCACTCCACCACTCCTCAAGGTGTGTGCCAATGTTGTTTTTGTTTGCATTCCCATCCACTCAAAAAAAAATCTTCCTACACTCCATCCATTATCCAACACTTGTTTTCCATCATTTCATCCATCCTATTCAATCGTTTGCATTAATCCTTATCCCATTTCAACTAATCATTCACTTCATCTCCCAAACCATTACCCTAGCAATGTCTCTGAGCATACCTTCATATCCCCAATCCATTATAGCATATATTTAAAGGGTGTACCATCCAAAGAACAAGATATTTGATTCCTTCCTCCATGTCTTATCATGCATATATTATCTTCCTAAAATGTCAAAAAGTCAAAAAAAAAAAATTAAAGCAAAAAATTGTCACTTTGATGAAAACCTCGCAAACAAGCTTCTTGGTGACTCAAAAAAAGAGAAAAAAGTAAAGAGAAATAATTCATCCACTAGTGAAAACTGGCAAACAAGTGCCTTGGGAAAGAACCATGATGAAAACCCAAAAAACATGCATCATGCTTAAGCTATGATCTTCTTTCGTTCCATACTTGGGAGCAAGTTTTGTCCATGTTATCCTGTCATATCATACTTTGTCATTCCCTCCATTACTTTTCATCCCTCATATCTATTATATTACCCACATATGTATTCCCTTTTCCATCTTTGATCTTGAAAAGTTCGAGGATCTTCATAAGCATCATGCATCCTACTCCTTCACCCTATCCACACCCCTTTAGTCCACATCGCTTACCTTATCATACCCCTTATTCATTTTTTGTTTTGCTTATCCTATTTATATCTTATCAATATCCTATCCAAATCTGTCACTTGATCTTTATATAAAATAAGGACGTAAACTGTAAAACATATTTTTAAAAACCTCTTAACATGTTTATTGCTATGTGTCACATGCCATTTGTTGCGCCATGCCATTACCATATCTTTTCATGTCCAATTCCTTAGCTTGGAAAAAACATGATATCTCATCGCCTAGATAGTCCTTAGCAACCAAAACAACTTCAATATCATAATAAGAAACCTCTATCCTTCATCTATCTACCATTCCATTCATCCCTTCATAATGTCCATGACTTGCTAGACATTAGGGGAAAATAAATGCGTCTCAATAAAAGAAATCTTAAAAGTGCAAAAAGTCCTAAAAAAATCCTAAAAATTGCACAAGTTCTAAAAAATTCTTGAAAATTGCATAAAGTTCTTAAAAAATCCTAAATTTTGTGACATGTCCTAAAAAAATCCTTAAAATCGTATAATATAATGATTTTTTGTAAAAATCAAATAATATTATGAAAAAATTCAAAAAAAATTGTAAAATGTCTTGGAAAAAGCACAAAAAAACAAATATCGAACAAAAACTTTAAAAAATAGAAAAATAATCAAAATCCAAAAGCAGTCAATCATTTTCACTTCTTTAATAAATTGTTCCTTTGCAACAAGACATAAATCAGAGTAGACGCAAAATCTAAAAATATATCAATCGATGTGCTTCACAAATGACGTATCAATTAAAAAACTATCCAGTCAAGTCAACAATCACTTAGATCAAACTTGTCCCATCAATAAATCAACATTACTAGTCTTTATGAACCTATCATTTGTCTTATACAGGGTGAAGTGCGCTTGAAACCAAACTGTATCTGTGTTAAGTTTTTTTTTTCAATCAGATTTATTATATGTGTATCTTAATTTTAATCTCTAAATTTCTTTTCAATAGCTTGGCTTCTCATAGTAATATTCTATTATGATTTTACTATTAATTATAATCACAGATAATTCTTAGAATTATTTCTTTTTATAATATGTATGTAGGGCCAAGATAATAGTATAGGCTGTACCTGTATGACATATATTTATCACTGTGATGTTCACCGAAGAATATTGTATATACTTGAGACTGTAGAAGGTATTTTTTGTTGTACATAAAACTTCTCGGTCGTAGTGAATATATATGTAAAGATGGTGTTCGTAGAGGCATGTCTACGATGGATCATGACTCTTCGTGTTGTCATGTTCCATCATGGACACGTCTCCGTGATTTAATAATGTCCCTTTTATTATCTATACAATCGACTATTCAGTCGATAATATATATAGCTCGATATAACTTAAACAGTTGGTTATCATTTATATTAACATATTTAATGATTAAAGCAAGCGTGCGCGCGCACACACACATATTATTTTCTTATCATAGTTATATGATATAGAAAACACATTAAATCCTTAGCATGATTATTAAAGTAAACATTTAATTTATATATATTTAACAATATATATATTTACTCAACAATTACTTACATTATTAATTTAGCTAATAATGATCTATCACTTAGATAGTACTTATTTATCCGACTGAAGCTTTAGATCATCAACACTCCCTTTTAGCTAGGGAGGATAATGAGTATAGAAGTTACACAAAGTGTGAAAAGAGATATTACCTTAATGTAATATCAAATTTAATAGAATGTTCACGAATATCATATTTTGTGATATCCACCATAATGATATCAGGAGTAATGGACTACAAATATCAAATCTCATGATATTCACCAATTACTCACAATGTCCATAAGGTATGTGCACAAGTATCACCCATGTGATACCTACCATAGGGACATTATATTCATGTTTGTTTAAGGATATTAATCCACCATGACATATCTATACAATACAACTTGTAGATATCGATCTCTCAGTTAATATTGATTTAGAAGATATGATCTATCTTGATCTTCTTATATATCAACCATATGATATACATCATGATAGAAGATTGAGTTATTCTAAGATCGTCACCTTGCAATAACTACCAAAATTACAAGTGATAATCATTTAGAAGTCGTCACTTCTTCATGATGTACACAGGGCCCATAAAGTCATGAAACAACACTCATGATTAAAATTATAGAAATATTTTATTAGTATAATGATTTAAAGATGTTGAGATTCATTCTTAGTAATTACAACCATACCAAGCTTATATTTGAAGTATTCTACCTTTGTTTTCACAAGAGCCTTGGTAACAATGTTTGTTGTTTGGTCATCTGTACTAATATACTTCAACTCAACTACATTTTTCTCAATCATGTCTCTAATATAGTGATAAGGTATCTCAATGTGTAGAGACCTGTTATGAAATACTGGGTCTAAGGAGAGTTTCATGCAACTCTAGTTATCACAATGGATGATAGTAGGTTCCATTGGCTTCCTCAATAATCCAACTAGAAGCTTCCTCAACCATACTCCTTCTCGTGCTCCCATAGATGCTGCAATATACTTTGCTTCTATGGAGCTCTGAGAAACTGAATTTTGTTTTTTGCTGAACTAGGATATCATCCTTGATCCTAAACTGAAGCAACATCCTGAGGTGCTTTTCTGATCCATAATGATTCCATCCCAATCTGAATTAGTGTACTCATGTAAGTTAAGATCTACATCTTTATATCTTAACCCATATATGATATTGTGCCACAGAGATACCTTAAGATGTGTTTAGCTGCTAATAAGTGTAATTCTTTTGGTTCACACATGAACTGACTAAGTGAATTCACTGCATAATAGATATCTAGTCTGGTGATCACCAAGTACATCAGAGATCCAATTATTTGTCTATAGAGAGTAGGATCTGAAGGTTCTGAGTCAGTAGTTGCTTCTTTTAATTTGTGTAGATTTATTTCCATTGGAGTAGACATAGGTTTGCAATCCATCATTTTGAATCTTTTAGGATGTCAATTGTATACTTCCCTCGATTTAGGATAATGTCATTTGCATGCTTCCATACTTCTAAATCTAAGAGGTAGTGAAGAATTCCTAAATCCTTCATGTCAAATTCAGATGCTAGATCTTGTTTGCACTTAGTGATGAGATGACCTTCTCCTATAATTAGTAAATCATCAACATAAAGAATCATAATTAAAATTTCTTCATCTATTACCTTGAACTAGAGATTTGGGTCTGCGTCATTTTTGGAGAAACCAATTTTTGACAGATAATGATCTATCCTTTCATACCAGGATCAGGGAGCTTGTTTGAGACCATATGGTGCTTTCTTCAATCTACAGACATGAGACTATTTCTCATGCACTACGAACCCTTCATGCCGCTCTAGGTATACTTCTTCTTCAATCACTCCATTTAGGAAGGTAGTCTTTACATCCATTTGATGAATTTTCCATCCCTTAGATGCAACAATAGAAATTATAGCTATAACGGATGTATACCTGGCAATTGGAGCAAATGTTTCTTCATAGTCAATACCTTCTTTTTAACAGAAGCCTCCTACAACAAATCCAGCCTTGTGTTTTTCAATGCTTCCATCTGCAACATGTTTGTTTTTAAATAACCACTTGGAGGAGACCACTGATTTGTCTTTGGGTCTGGGTACAATATCCCAGACATCATTCTTGAGAATGAATTTATACTCTTTTTTCATGGCATCCTTCCAAGTTTGATGTTGAAGGGCTTCCTCTACATTTGCGGGCTCTAAATTTATAAGTTCACTCATGAGTGCAACATAACTGGAAAATCTATTTGGTCTTTTGCTTTCTCTGAAATTTCTTGGAGGGGATGCATATTTTCCCGCCTCTTCAATCATCTTCCTAGCCCATAGAGGCCTTTTCTTATTTACTTTAGATTCATCAATGGTATCCAAGGGTTCAATGAAATTATTGTCTTCTAAGATTGCTTGAGTCCCCCTCTGAAATTCAGGAGAGGGATCCTTTTGAGGATCTTAATCATTTATTTCATTTTCATCCTTGGATCTTTTGAAAGTAATATCGTCTTCAAATATCACATATCTGCTTAGTTCAATGTGTCTTTTCCCTTGGATGTAAACTCTCTAGGCCTTAGAAGTTTCACTATACCCAACAAGAATTCCCTTCTTCCTAGAAGATTCTAATTTAGTTCTTTTCTCTTTAGGAATGTGAATGTAAAGTAGACAACCAAATATTCTTAGCTGACTTATATTAGGTTTGGTTCCAGTGAATCATTCTTCAAGGGTTTTGTTTTCTAGATGAGAGTGTGGGCATCTATTATGTATGTATACGACAATACTAGAATCTCCAACCCAAAGATAAGTTTCTAGGTTTTGATCATGCATCATGGATTTTGCAGCCTCAACAATAGTTATGTTCTTTTGTTCTGCAGCTCCGTTTTGTCGAGGGTTTAGGGAATAGTGAACTCCCTCTTAATCTCAACATTTTTACAAAAGTTTTGAAATTTTTTTGAAGTGTATTCCCTCCCATTATATGTTCTTAGTATTTTAATTTTCTTCCCTAATATATTTTCCACTAGAGCCTTCAATTATTTAAACCTCATAAGAATTTAGACTATTTACATTTTAGAAAGTATATCCATGTCTCCGTAGAGTATTCATCTATAAAGATAATATAATACAAAAATCCTCCTATGGAGGGAACAAACATAGGTCCACATAAATAAAAATGAACTAGTTCTAGTACAATTTTAGATTTAGTTTCATTGTTGTGAAAGGTGCTTTTGGTGTTCTTACCTAATGCACAATCTTTGTAGGATCCTTCATGTTCAGGTTTGAGCTTAGGTAGTCTTGTTACCATCTTCTTTAAGTTGGGTAAACCACAAAAATGGAAATGTCCTAGTCTTCTGTGCCAAATTTCACTTGCATTGGTTGATTAATGGATTAAGGATTGAGAGGGTGGAGTACATAGCTTGTAGAGGCATATGTGCCTTGTTCCAATGGTATGAAAATTATTGATGTTTGAGATCTTGGGCCAAGCGAGTAATTTCCCTTCCATGAAAGTAATTATGCACCCTTTGTCTTCAAGTGTTGGAATAGAGACCAGATTTGTTTTGATCCTAGGTATAAATAGTACACTTGTGAGTTGGAGTGAGATGCTTGTTTTTAGATTGATGGTGCAGGTCCCAATTCCCTTTACTGGATAATTTATATCATCTCCAATAGTTACTTCTTCATTAGAATTTTCATCTATGGAATCTAGATGTTCTCTGAAGCCTATTATGTGTCAAGAAGCCCCATTGTCTATCGCCCAGGTGTTTAAGTTGTTTGAAACTTGAAGAGATAGGGAAGAGTAAAATACAAGTTTATCTAAATCCATATTCATGCTCATTTTACTAACTTTAGTGAAGGAAGATTGAGGTTTAGGTCTATGAGGACACTTCATTGCAAGATGGCCATATTTATCACATCTATAGTATTTCACTTTAGATAGGTTCCTCCTTTTATTGAATGATTGTTTCCCACTTGTTTCCTTGTCCGTTTTCATTTTGAAGTTAATCTTCTTCTCTCTTTTATGAGATTGAGTGTTTAGAATTTGAATGTCTTCTTTTGTGGAATTCAAACTGATTCCTCTAGTCATTAATCTAGACTCTTCTTGAATGAAGTTTGTTTTCAATCGGTCAAATTTAGGGAGTTTGCAGTGAGCACTTACTCATTGAATAAATGATTCCCATGAGACAAGTAGTCCATTTAGGGCTATCATTGTTAGTTCCTTACTATCAAATGTATGACCAATTGTGGAGAGTTGATTTCTCAAATTTGTTATCCTCATAAAGTACGAGGTGATATTTTCTCCCTGATTCATCTTCATGTGACGAAGTTGATTATTAAGAGAAATAACCCTACTAGTGTTGTTGATCTCGAACATATCTTCTAGGGATTTCAACATAGCATATGTTGAGTTTAATTTGATGATAATAGGTACTGTGTGATCCTTCACTCCGTCTACCATTAATTTCATTTCTTTGGTGTTGTTCTTTTCCCATTGAATCTTTTCATCTTTCCCACTAGGTTCAGGGTCTTCATTTTCCACCATAGTGTTTAACTCATGTTCTTTTAACGTAATCAACATCCAAAATTTCCATCCTACAAAATTTTAGGTACCCTCAAGTCTGTCTTCAAGTCTAACTCCATTCACCATTTTGTCAAATATAATATTTTCCAAAATATGGTAGTTAGATTGTTTTATTCAAAATCCGATCTGATCTTTTTTGTAAACCTGCTCTGATACCATGTTAAGTTTTTTTTAAATCATATTTTCTATATGTGGATCTTGATTTTAATCTCTAAATTTCACTTTCAATACCTTGCCTTCTCACAGAAATATTCTATTATTAATTTACCGTTAATTATAATCATAAAGAATTCTTTGAATGATTTTCTCCTTTTATAATATGTATGCAGGGCCAAGATAATAGTACGAGTTGTACCCGTATGATAGAGATTTATCACTGTGATGTTCACCGAAGAGTATTGTATATACTTGAGACTGTAGAAGGTATGTGTCATTGTACATAAAACTTCTCGGTCGTAGTGAATACATATGTAAAGGTAGTGTTTGTAGAGTCATGTCCACGATGGAGCATGACTCTT
>MU224668.1:309117-325790 GCA_018584345.1 Thuja plicata
TGCTTGGTTTAGGGAGTATTACCTTTTATTGATTTATCTTTGGTCATGTTCCTATACTACTCAAGGATATTTACAAGTGATGAGACAACAAAGATAGTTCATGTTCTTTTGTTTTTGTCTTTTGTTTGTAGGGTGATTTTCATAAAGTTTTGGGGCAAGTATATCCAATGCTTTAGGGTGTATGTAAACATTCTTTGTTTGCAATGTGCCTATTTTTCCGCAAAACTATAACATTCTCATCTTGGTTTTCTATGTCATGGTGTTAGACATCCATTTGCTGTATTAAATAAAACTCTCTAATGATAAAGTGCAATCATGAAAGCAAGGTTTCATCACTACTAGTTATTCTTCATTTCTTACCGATTTCTTTTTCTATCTAACTTTGCTTTCATTGGTCCTTGTAATCATTTTTGAAAATTGTCCTCGTGTGAAAAAAATTCACCCAATTTTTAAAAGGGGCATCCTATCTCCATTCTCTTGATCCATCAATACAATTTTTAATGTAATTTTCTTAATTTGTTATCTGAAACAATGCTTAGAATTGTCTCAAAGAGGGGAAAAATATTGACACTTAAAAATGGTCAACATCCGTAGCTCGCCCTTTTAACATGCCTTCTATATTGCACATTTGATTTTCATCATTCATCGATATTGTGTCATTCTTCTATTAATAAATGATGATAATTATTTAATTAATTGTTAATTTTTGTCCTCTAATTTGACTGTGTTATCAATCACCAATCTAATTAAATAATTTTGACAATTATTTAATCTTTGTTCTAGGTCAAATAAACATTTAATTTGTCTGTTATCTTAATTTCATCTCTTTGGTAAATAACTATATTATTTATTTACCCTCTTTCTCTTTTTTCAACAATTAAATAAATTTATTTATTTAGCTGTTTAATTTTCCAAATATGAGGGAATTAATACTTTTAAATTATTAAATTCCACTCCACTTTCTAACTCAACTTATCTTTTTTCATGCTAATTTGTCTCCACTTCTAATTCTTCCACCTTCCACTTTCCTCTCCAATTCTCACTCCCGCTTACTAATTCATTTTGCACTCAACTCTTTCCTCTATCCATTTCCTTATCCACTTAACTTATTACTCGCTCCTTTCTTGCACTTGCAAATGACATTTTTGTGTTAAAAATAAATATTTCTAATATTTATTTTCACTTAACTCTATCTTATTTTAATTTTCTCCTTCACTTGTAAATGCAATGTCTAATTTATCATCACTTAACTTGTTCGTCAATTTTTTTGATTCCAAATTGATCTCAACCATCCAATCTATCTTAATTTTTCTATAAATTGGACTCTCATTTATCATTCTTGCAATCATGATCTTCTGATTATTCTCACCCTTATGCTATCGAATCATCCATTCATCCTTTGACCTTTTGTCATTTTGTGCACTCAATCTATTTGAGAAAAATATCAAATCAGAGAAGAAATGAAAATGATGAAGTAGAACAAAGGATTTGCATAATGTTGGGTTTGAATTTGTTATTTTGTTTATGCATTTCGTCTTCATAACTTTATTGATGGATTAGCATAGTTTACATGATTTTGTGGCTTTCGTGGTTAGCTTTGATCATATTTGTTAGTAATGCTATTTTCTTATTTTACATTATCTATCTTGCTTTCCTTTCTAGTCTCTTGACTCTTCCTCTAAGACAAAGAAGAAGTTAGGCGAGACTTGTAGTTTTTGTGGAAAGGTGAGAGGTGCAGTCAACTAGTGTTGGACGAGATTAGAGGCTTTAAAGGAGGCCATGAAGTAGCATCACATTTCAACCCTTAAGCCTTCTTCTTCCCAAAAATGCAAAGGTCGTGCTCTTTCCGCATGGGCCTTGCCTTTATCTTCTCCTTAGTGACACACAGATTCAGTAGACTTTTGCTACGTCTCTTTAGTCCTTTGTCAACATTATGGGTGAGGGGGGGTGGGGGGGGGTTCTACTATTCATGTTAATGCGTCTTTGGTTTTGTAGTTGATTAGTTCTTTAGACTATTGACATTGTATTTTTGACTAGTAGTGCTTCTTGCATGGTTGAGTAGTGTTGTTGGTGATAGGCCATTTTAATGGTATACTTTAGATACCCTAAGAGAACTTTTGATAGGTCTTTTGCCATGTTTTCTCTTATTTACTCCAAGACTTTATGCTTTAAAACTGCTAATATGTGGTTGTCAACCACTAAACCTATGCTATGGACATATGCTTACTTAATATGCTTTATATGGATGAATATGGTCTATTTATTACTATGGAATCACATGATCATGTTTTATGGACGAATTAACTGATTGAGCGATAGATAATGCATATGTACTTTAATGATTATTTTCCATGAATGTTGTTATCCTAACAATTTAAATGCAGTGCATCAAAGTAGAAACCGTCGTCTTGATCAGGTGAGCATGTCCATGCGCTGGATGCTTGACTCCATCCTACAACAGATGCACACAGATGGAACATCAGCATAGCATTAGCAGAAGGTTTCTGGTTAATCCAGGTGGAAATGGTTGAGCGAAGACTTGGAAAATGCAATAAGTTCCCTGATGAAATCTAGGAGAGAGTGGGAAGATAGATCTGTTGTCAAAGTAGTTCTTTCCTCTTTTATGGACCGATTCCATTTCCTACTTTCTAGCTTTCCTTTTTGTTAGTTGTTCGTAATAAAAGCTCCACCTTTTCTTAGGGCCTGTTGAGTTTAGCAGTTAGATGTTTCCTTTAAATAAATCCCCACTCCTACGTGAGAAAGGAGGGCATTATTAGGAGATAGTTGTAGTATAGTTCAATTCTATTGTTTTACTATTTATGAGAATCTATCTACTCTGTTATTCATTTTAATGAGGAAATGAAGTATTGAGATTAATTTTGTGTAATTGAGTGTTTTGGGTACTCACCCAAGGGGGCCCATTTGGTGAGGAATCCATAGTTAGATTCATTTTAGTTTAGTTCACTTTCTTTCATTTCTGTCATTTCAATTCCTATGCTGAATAGCTCCTGCATCCAAAGCCACAGGACAGATATCGCTTCCTGCAGCCAAACAACAGAGTAACTAAGGAATTGGAGTTAGTTTGTGCACTCTTCCATTCTGCTAGCAGCATTCACTTCCATCATTTACTTTCAAGTATTTTCTTTCAAAACAATAGCTTAAATTCCTTTTGAGTATTCATTTAAAGCAACAATAGTATAGTTTCCCTTCAAAAGCATTTACTTCCTGCAGCCATAGAATAGTTTCTTTCTAGCATTTGTTTCCTGCATTGATTATAGAGTGATTGGTTGAGAAAGTACTTGGTGCATATATTTTTCTAGACCATTTCAAGTAACACATCCCTTGGTTTGACATATTAAATGAGTTTCTTATAAAGAGGACAAAGTGCTTAGTTGGATGTCCAATCCCCGAGTTAAAGGATTATGCCTAGTTTCTGAGCCTTTATAACGAGCGATCATTTTTGGCACCATTGTCAGGGACGGTGCCAAGCCTGGTTCTTATTCAACCATTCCTAGGAGTTGCTTCCATGCTTTCATTTCCCGCTTTAAGTATATTAAGCCTCATCTTGAAAAGAAAAACCGCTATTCACATCATCCCGTACTATCTGCATGCATAATAAACGAAGAGACGCTCGAGGAAGGTACTTGCAAAATCAATCTAGTAACCTATTTAAAGAAGAATGCCAGCTCATTGATGTTATTGTTGAGCTTCCTGAAGCCCTTTCATCATCCTCATCTTCTGAGGGTGACTTCCGTGGTTTCTTCGAGGACCAACCAGAAACCAATCTATTTGCTGAAGCCTTTGCCAACCTAGGATTCTAGAATCCTGAAGAATAAAATCCTTGGCAGTTAGTCATCTATCAACCTCAAAATCCACCTCACTGGCCATGAAGGATGGCCAATCCTAATACATTTCCTTTTCCCATATCTGACCAGCATGATAATAACAACCTTAAGAATATTCCCTCTTTTGCTCTTCCAAAATTTTACGGCCTTGTCAAAGAGGACTCAGATACCTTTCTCTTTGAGTTTGATATCCTTTGTAGGAGCTATGACTACACCACTGATGCCCATAGACTTAAGCTTTTTCCTGCAACACTTAAAGAGTCTGCATTACGATGGTTTATGGGTTTAGGACAGGATGTCATCCACAATTGGGATGAAATGAACATTGCTTTCTTGCTGAAATACAAGGAGTATTGTCAAGGAAATGATATGTAAGGGGATGAAAAATTTAAGATGACATAGAAGGAGGATAGGAGTCTTGAGGATTATGTCTCAAGGTTCATGTTCAGTTTGTAGAAGAATACCCAGCATGAGATTAATGAAGAATCTCAGAAGTTGCTCTTTTTGCGAGGTATTCATGACGGATGCACAGAGGCACTGGACCTAATGGATGGAGGATATATCATCCACACATCATGGGATTATATCCGTAAGATCTTCCTTAAGTACTCCAGAGCTGCTATTAAGAAAGGAAGGGGATATAGGTCCACCTTGGGAAATTCCAATGGTGTTGGTGCTTCACAGACAGAGATAACCAATCTCTTGTCCGATTTCAAGAAAGATATCATTAACAACATGGCCACTTAGTTGGACACCATGAAAGCTAAGAAGAAACATGAGGAAGCAGAGGCCATGCTAGCAGAATTCTACCCACATTGTAGACAGAAGAAGAGAGACTGCAGATGCAAACTGGTTGCTAACATGGAAACTACACAAATGACGACTGATTACAAACCAATGGAACCAGAGGACGAGCAACTATTCTTCATCTCTCAACAACAACCATGGGTGCAGAGACAAGGTATGCCTCAGGACCCTCTTACATTTAGTGGTCCTTTTTATAATAATCAATGACAACCCCCCATGAACTATCAAAATCCTCCCTAGAACAAGTCCCAGAATTAGTGGCAGAATTACCCCAATCCACAGTGGCCAAACCCTCAAGGAGGTTGGCAACAATCAACATAATTTTTAGTGGTGAATATTCGCCTTTTGGAAAATTATGGGCAATATCTTTTGTAGAATTGGTGAATCGCGCACGTTATACGTTGGCCCAAATCGCCCAATCTTGACATGGTACCGGTTAAATATTCATTGGAATAGCCAATAAGATTTTCTTTTTGACGAGGTTGACCAATATATTTACCTTTAACCAATGTGACATGGTTATTTTAATGGTCTCTTATTCGCCAAGGGTATTAATTATGAATTGCATATAAAATCTAAAATAGCCAACCCGTTAATTAATTATTTTATAGATAACGATCTATTTTTCCAACCGTTAATTATTTTTTTATATTGACCACGGGCTATTTTGCCAGCCATTAATTATTTTTTATATTGACTACGACCTATTTTGCCAACCGTTAATTGATTGTTATATTGACCACAACCATATTTTACCAATTATTTGTTAATTCCTACTTTTAGGTCGGCTAATTTTCGCCAAAAGCCTGGGAATTAAAAAAAATGGAAATTTGAATCATGGATTGATATAAATTAATATGAAATTTGTTAGTCTTATAGTTTTCGTGTCGCCTTACAAAATTTTGGAGGGCCAAATTTACAAATAGCAATCTTGCAATAGTAAACACAGGATTCACTTTCAGTATTTCAGAGAATCAGAATTCAGAGGAAGCTGGACCAAGCCACAAGGTAAGCAATTATTTGTTCACATTTCATAGTATTGCTATTAATTTCCTAGTGACTAGTGAAAGGTCAAGATGTTAGATAAGCGTGACTATCCTGAGTATCATCAGGCTATTGAAGGGATTGAGATGTCAGGGGAGGTTGAACTTGAGACTCAGACTTCTCACTATGCTCAGGGCAGTGAAGGGATTGGAAATCTAGACAAGGGTAAGACTCCTGATCATCAAGGCAGTGAAGGGCAGGGTAAGACTCGTCAGGGAAGTGAAGGGTCTGGGAGGCCATAAAAGTGCCCAAAACTTAAAAATACTACCATAAAGGCTTTCTTTGGAGTTGGAAATGTTTAAGCTCCATCAACTTCTACAATTGCAAGTGCAAAAGCCATTCACAGTAGCTCACCAGTACCACTACCACAAGATGGGGTTGTCATTGAGTTAAATGAAAATAAAAATACATCAAATGAGGATAACAATGGTGGCATGATAGAAGATGTTATAAGGGATACGCAGAACCAATTGGATGAAAATGCTAGCAATGAAGATAATAATGATGTTGGTAGGAAGAAAATAAAAAGGGTAGTAAAAACGGGGCGAGAGTGGGAAATGACAAGAAATTTTAAGGTTGATTGGGTAGCAAAGTACTGGTTCATTGAACCATTCCTAAACAATGATGAACAACCAACATAATGCATGTGTAAGATTTGTACCTGGAAGAATAAAAGAGAGAAGAAGTTGCAGCTAAAGCTTGACACTATAGAAAAGCATATTGGTAAGGTTTATGAAAAATAGATCAGAGACAGACAATAAATATCAGTAGTGAGATGGAAATCAAAGGAAGAATGTCTTCATGTTAAGTATGCCATAGAATATGAAGAGCATAACAAGAGAATGGAAGCAATTGCTAGTAGTGAAAATCCAATCAAGGCTGGGTTTAAACATGTAGCCAATGAAGCAAACCTGGCAAAGACCATTCAGATGAGTGTTGTTTTCATATTATGTCCAGAGGGCGTCCTATGAGAGACTTCTTAGAATATGGTAATTTATTATCCTTTCTGAGAGTTCCTCACTATCCTATGTCACATTGGTCAACAAACGTAGGATGAGAAATGACAAACAGTCTTTCTGAGGTGGAAAAGAAAAATTTACAGGAGAAAGTAAAACAATCTAGATTCATTTCATTATCCATAGATGAAGTTACTGCAGTAGATAACACTGCTTGGGTCTGTATGCATGTGTATACAGTAAAAGAACATGTCCGCCAAGCTCATCTACTGTGTGTTTGTAAAATGAGGGGCAATTCAACAACAAAAAACTTATATTTTGAAGTGAAGAATGCTTTGAATGAAGTTGTTGGTATGGATGATTTAACAATTAGCAAGAAGCTAGTGTGTGTTGGAGCTGCAGTAATGCAAGGCCAAATGAATGGTCTTTGTGCAAGATTACAAACTAGTATTTCACCTTACATGCTTGGCATACATTGCATGGCCCATCAAATTAATTTAGCATATACAATTGTAAGAGATTTTCCTACAGTCTCAAAAGTTGAAGATCTAGTTCACGAGCTACACTCTTACTTCTGTAGAAGTCCAAAACATTTTTCAGAATTTAAGATTTTTTCAGAGGGAGTAACACCAGGAAACAAGCTTCTCAAGGATGTTGAGACCAGATGGATCTCTTTGCATGGACCAGTAGAAAGAGTTCTAATAGAATATCAATCCTTGATTGGACTAATATATGAGAAACACCTCACAGTAGACAAAGCTCCTGATTTGTTACATAAGCTAAGTGATATAGAGACTCTGTTAACTTTAGCTAGTCTTCTCCCCATGCTGGATTTAATGAACAAACTTGTTAAGAAAGCCCAAGATAGAACTATGTATATCCATGAGCATAGTAGTTTACGTAAAATGACATGCATTGCCCTGGATTGTCTGTACTTAGATATGCCAACAGTTCAAAGCCCAAATTTTTTCAGGTGGTAGACAATTACAGATTTGAATAATTCTGAAATTTTTTTACAATTTAATGCAAAAAATGATTTATGCGTGTTTGTGAAAGGATATGAAATACCAATGCACCAATCTAAGACATGCAAGTGAGGCATACTACTTCCAGTTAAAAGGGCTGATTTTGATAGGATTGTTAAATCTGTTAGTGATAATTTGAAATCAATTTCCTACCAACTTTCAAGTGAGATTCGTGAAAGATTCCCTCGAGAAGAAATTCTTGAAGCCATGGGTTGTGTGTTTCCTCAATTTTGGAAAAACTTCAGAGATAAATAAAATGATGCACAAATCTTTCATAAAAATATTGATGAATTAAAATAGTAAGGTTCAAAATAAAATTCCTCTAAAATTTCATGCTATTATGGCTCTGCTTTTTCGCCAACAGATTCGCTCGTAGGTTATTCCGTTCACTGTTGAATCTCTGGATTCTCAGTTGCTTTTTTTCTCAAAGATGAAGTATGCGAAGGACAATGCAAATTTTGATGGAACTCGTTTATGATCTCTAGTTTTGCCCCCAATTCATGGCATTACAGAGTGGAAAACAATTACAGGATCTCACCGTCGTGTGAAGAATCTCTTAGCTAAACCTTTCAAAATTAATACAGAAAATCGCTTTGCAGTGCTAGCCCCTTCTTCCCCTAGAGCTTCGTCTAGGGTTTTTCCTCGGGAGAAGCTTCTAGTGGCACAGTTTAATTGATGCCCTAATTCACTATTTTTCTGTGGAGAAGGCCACAGTGGAAAAAAATGTTTATTCACCGCCTCACCGAAGAAATTCTATCCCATCTACATCCAAGTTTCCATCGAGCAAGAATCATAAAGAAACAAGCATGTATCTGGCCCCGTGCAAGCCGATTACGACCAATAGGTTGGAACTTGATACTCTTTGTGATGGTCATTTAATGACACTAGGTAATATCTATTCCCCTCCCCACAGGTGCCCCAAAGATTTAGGTAAAATTAAAGATATTAGAACAAATTTTTCTCCACTAAACAGTATTAGTCAAAAGGATTTTACCTCTAAACCTAATAAGAATATAAGGATTGTCATGAAAAATGATATGGTAGGTAGGCTTCAAAATATGTGTGCAGAAAATGGCTTGTTTTGTAGATGGAATGGCATAGGGGCTAAGGCTGGTACAATTGCAGATTGGCTAACTAAAAAACTGGACAACAAGGTATGTATTACTATCCTCCAAGAGAAATTTTTATATGTAGATTGTTCTAGCAGAAAACTTAAAGCAAAACTGTTAACAGACGGATGTCCAAAATTTAGAAACATAGGTTTCTTTATCCAGGATTGGCCCCCAATGTTTAGCCCGAGTACCTTAGATCTGATGGTAGAAAAGATTGTATTACTCAAAAAATTACCAATCGAACTATCTGATGATGATTCCCTTCGTGAAATAGGCAATGGATTAGGAAAATTTAAAGGTTTTATAAATATAGAGAATGGTCATGTGGAAAGATCTATCATTGTTAGTTTGAATCTTAATGATAACCTAAGAAAGCCGGTGGACATAACATATAATTCTAGCTCGAACACTATTATCCCTAAAATTGTAGATTATGATTTTGAAGAAGATTTGGGTACTTTTGATCCTTTTTCGAAGACTAATATGATATAGAGGGAGAATAAGGATAAGTGATTTTTGTCCTCCTATCTTTGTAGTAAAACTAATATAAAACCTGATTATACAACTAATATTGATTTAGATTTCCTCCCCTCTAGGGGGTTTCGAGATTGTAAATAAAACTGGAAAAGTGGTTTCCTTTTCTAATCCAGATATCATAGACTCGTCCTTAAAATTAGATCAACCTATCATTAATAATAGTACTAGAGAAAACAAATCTATAAACACCGAAGATATTCATAATGTAGTTAATTTCTCAAAGCAAGTTTTTCTTAATACTGATCTCCTCCCTTTGACCCCATTATCTATTGTGGATCCTTCCGTTGAGGAGTGTGATTTAAGTAAGGACTCAGAGAAGAGGAAGGAGGAAGATAAGATTATCCTGGAATATGTATGTAAGGATTTAGTGAATGATCTTATGGAGAATTTATTGACAAAATTTGTGATGAAGAAGAGCTTGATCGTCAAAGGAAACTTTTAATTTCGAAATGTTTATCATTTGACTCTCCTCTAACCCTGCAAGAATTATAGGAATTTTTAACTGAGGAGGTTCAGACTGAAGTAAAGGATAATGTTATCCTTGGTATCGAATCTTCCTTACTGAGTAAAACCTTTCCGGACTGTGCCAAGAGTATTACGAAACGCGGGAGGAAATCAGCCCTTGAGCTAAGATTGTTAGATGGGGAAGCGGCAGGACAAGTGAAACTAACTGAGATCTTCAATGCTGGGAAGGGGAAGTTCCTTCCCAAGGCATCATGAATGTCCTTACATGGAATGTTAGGGGTTTAAATTCCCCTAACAAATAGTGGATCCTCTCCCGCTGCATAACTAATACTAAATCAAACATTATTCTACTTCAGGAAACTAAATTAGATCACTTAGGTATTCAAAAATTAAATAAAAAACTGGGGGTAAAAGAAATATGGGGTGTTCTTGCAGTAGGAGCCTCAGGTGGTCTAGGAATTATTTGGGATCCAAGATCTAGTACCCTTACAGAATTAGAAGATCATCCTAACTGGTGTTGTGGTTTGATAAAAAGTCTTCACTCAGAATTGAGATTTCGCATAATAAATGTATACAGCCCTATTCAAAATAGAGATAAAGTAGTAGTCTGGAATGAAATAGAACATAAAATGTATGAATTTGGACAAGACATAGTCATAATTAGAGGGGATTTCAACACAATCACTAAACTGACAGAAAAGAGAGGAGGGTATGACCTTCTCTCCACTGCTGCTAGGGACTTCAATGATTGGATAAATAGAAACACTCTATTAGAAGTAGAAACGTCAGAAGAACAATTTACCTGGAATAATAGAAGGAAGGACTTTAGTTTCTCAAAAATAATTTAAGTGAGCTCCCTTTCACTCTATCAGCTAAAATTTTACCTATTTCTGGTTCTGACCATTTTCCAGTTGAATTACAAATCATTAGGGACAAAAGTCCTGAAAACTGCCCTTTCAAATTTGAACAGATGTGGTTGAAAACGGAAGGTTTCTTGGAAATGGTGGAAACATGGTGGAAAGAGATAGATATTTCTGGATCTAAACTTTTTCAGGTTGTTAATAAGCTAAAAATTATTAAGATTAGACTAAAAGAATGGAACAAATTAAAGTTTGGCAATATTTTTGAAACAAAAGTTAAGATTGAAGATCAATTAAAGACCCTTAATAATCAGGTTCTAGAGACAGGAATGGATAATGTCCTATACGAAGAAGAGAAGATATTATTAAAAAACTATGAGGATGTGTTAGCAAAAGAAGAGGTTTACTGGAGACAGAAATTTAGAGAAACGTGGTTAGCTAAGGGGGATAAATACACCAAATTCTTCCATAATAGTACTAAGCAAAGAAGATGTAATAATAGGATCACTGCAATTAAGGATAAAAATAACATTGTAATTGAGGATCATAAGGGAATTGCTGAAGAGGCGGTTAATTACTTTAAAGAGATTTATCAGCCAAAGGAAGTACTTAATATAAAGAGTCAAATGTGTATCCTAGAAAATATCCCAAAAATTATCTCCAAAGACCAAAATAAGATGCTTTTAGCTAGAATCTCGAAAGAAGAAGTAGAACTTACCCTTAATAAGATGAATCCAGATAAATCCCCAGGCCCAGATGGCTTCCCCACATCTTTTTCCCAAAATGTTGGAGTTTCATAGGTGACGAGGTAACAACGGCCTTGGATGGGATTAGGAATTTAGGGAATATCTTAGAAGAGGTTAATAATACTTTTATCGCTCTTATTCCTAAAAATGCTAAGCCAGACAACTTCAATGATTTCAGACCAATTGCTCTATGTAACACGTTATACAAACTTTTTTCTAAAATAACGGCTAGTAGACTTCAAAAACTTATACCTTATATAATAAGTGAGGAACAATCAGGTTTTGTGCCGGGGAGATCAATCTATGATGGAATTATAATAGCAACTGAGGCAATTCACTCTGTCAAAATTAATAAGAAACCAAGTATGTTGATTAAGCTAGACATAAAAAAGTCCTATGATAAAGTTGATTGGTCTTTCCTTCTGAAATGCTTATGTGCCTTTGGGTTTGAGGAAAATTGGGTTAAAATTATCTTTACCTGTATTTCTTCCCCTAATCTCTCCATTCTTGTTAATGGCTCCCCTCAAGGTTTCTTTGGTATCTCTAGGGGTATTCACCAAGGCGACCCTATCTCCCCTTTTCTTTTCATTATTTTGGCCGAAGCATTAGGTCGTGCTATAAACAAAGCTAAATTGAATGAGGTTATCCAGGGTATTTAGATCACTAGCAATGTTGAAAATACAACACATCAAAATTTTGTTGATGATACGATGCTTTATGGAATTAGCTCCATTCTTGAGGCCAAAGGTTTTAAACATATTTTAGACTTATATGCTTCTGCTTCTAGCCAAGAAATAATTAAGGATAAGTCGGAGATCTTTTTCTTTAACACTAACTCCCCTATGGAACAAGAGATTTCCAAGATTCTTGATTTTAAGATAGGAAATCTCCCTTGCAAACATTTAGGCTTCTACTTAGATTTAGGGTCTAAATCTTTAGTTTCCTGGAGTTACACTATAGAGAAAATCAAAACACGAGTCTCATACTGGAAAGGAAAGTGGTTATCCTCAGTAGGAAAAGCA
Source organism: Thuja plicata (assembly GCA_018584345.1). NCBI lineage: Eukaryota > Viridiplantae > Streptophyta > Pinopsida > Cupressales > Cupressaceae > Thuja > Thuja plicata. The sequence continues at coordinate 321,537 of MU224668.1, forward strand.
ATTTTGATCCAATCTGTCCTATCAGCTATCCCTCTTTACCAATTAGCATGCCTTGATCTTCCTACCAATCAAAGAAATGAACTTAATAAGATACTACATACTTTTTTCTGGCAAGGTACTGATGTTAAAAATAAATTTGCCCTTTTAGCCTGGGAAAAGGTTTGCAGGCCAAAAAATGAAGGGGGAGCAGGTATCAGAGACCTTAAACTCCAGAGTAAGGCTTTTGGGGCAAAATTAGTATGGAGAATGTTTAGTAATCCCAACCTTAAATGGGCTCAAATCTTATCTCATAATTATTTGAATCAACTTGATCCAATTAATATCTTTCATGAATCAAATCCTCCCAAAGGGTCCAAAATTTGGAACTTTATACTGGACTGTAGGGATATTATTCAAGATAAACTTACGGGGCAACTCGGTCAAGGAAATGCGGCCCTGTTTTGGTCTGACTCATGGGCAGGTTATCCCGCCATCGATCAATTAGGACAATGGATGGAAGTGAAAGGCACCCTTGAAACTAACTAGGGATCTAAGGTTAAAGATTATATTGTATGGGATTCTGAGTCTACATTGGGGTGGAAATGGAAAGACATAGGTGAAATGAATATCCCAAGTGATGGAGTAGATAGGCTTTCTGCGATCTTGGAAGCTAGGAAACCTAGGCTACTATCAAATCAGGATAAATTGATTTGGGATGGTAACAAGTTTGGGGTTTATAAAATTAAAGATGGATATAACTATCTAAGATCTAAACTCAATAATTCAAAAATGAACCTACCTTACAACTTATTTTGGGGTAAAAATACCCTACCCAATGACGGTTTTTTTGCCTGGTTGGTGTGGCATAGAAGAATTCTAACAGTGGACAAGTTTCAGAGAATGGGCTTTTTGGGCCCAAGTAGATGTATTCTATGCGAAAAACATGAGGAAAGTATTGACCATCTTCTTCTGAATTGTCCCTTTTCTAAGCAAATATGGGACTGGCTGTGTAACAAACTTAACTGGATATCTGTGTTTCCTTTTTCCATTTCTGAGTTCCTTCTGTCCTGGCCCCAATTAAACAAAGACAATATTTATGGTTTACTGTGGCTTGTGGCCCCTCCTATTGTATTATGGGAGATTTGGAAGGAGAGGAATAGACAAGTCTTTTAGGATACCAAAATGAATATCTTTAGCCTTATCAATAAAATAGAAAGCTCTATTATTGAGTTTGTTAATAATAAAACCCTGTTTACTAATAAACACCAGAGATCGATGACTTTCTGGGATGACAAAACTAGAAATAAATGGATAGGTTTAAAACTCCCACCATTTATGGGGCCAGGACCAGTTCAGGCTTCTATCAAAAGAAAATATTGTAAATGGTCTCCACCTTCTGAGGGATGGTTTAAACTAAATTTTGATGGAGCTTCAAGAGGTAATCCTGGACTAGCTGGGATTGGATGTTCTATTTGGAACTCAGAGGGTATTGAAATAGCTAGGAGTAGTAAATTCATTGGAAGGGAGACTAACATTTGGGCTGAACTGGAGGCTCTGATTGAAGGCCTATCCCTTAGCAAGAATCTTAAGATCGAGAATTTAGCAATCGAAGGTGATTCTGCTATAATAATAAATGCACTAAGGAAGGGCTCTCTAACAAATTGGAGACTGGACTCCCTCCTCTCCCATGCTCTTCTCCTCAGTAAATCCTTTGATAATATTACAATAAATCATATTTATAGGGAGGGAAATGGATGAGCGGATGAGCTAGCTAACCTAGCTATTGACAACTTTATAGCTAGAAGGCATTCAATGTTTACTGGAAGTCCTAACTGAGTTTCCTTTCCCCTCTGTGAATAATAATGAAGACTGAATTAGGTACTCATAGAAATGGAATATGTGAATAGAAGTACATTAATCTATATATAGTTTCTAAAATTAGGAACTAATATTTTATTATTTACTTATTAAGGACTATCTTTATTCTCAGACATAGTGGTGTTCTTATCTGTATCCACTCTTCCCTAGCCATAATATGTATTACAAGAAATTATATACTAATATATAGATACATATATAGATTTGCATTTATATATATGTATATATGCATATATGCAGAACATGTATATAAATTTACATGTATATTTATAAAAGAATAAAAATATATATGTAGATTTGTATATGTACATATATATGTTTATATATAAATTTATATAGTGCTATATATACACAAACATACACATATATTTTCCCATTCTGATACATATGATTGTATTTTTGATTATATTTTCTGACTATAAATTTCCTACTGGGATCTTAAATTTTCTTCATGGTACAAGCTCTTTTCATCTTTAAGATAACCATTTATTTACTGTTTCTCTCTTTTCCTCTATTAGGCTTGCTTTGGCTAGACTAATGAGCTCTCCTTTCAATAGAGACACAATGTGATCTCTCTTAGTTTTTCTCGTATTATTAACCTTTATAAGAGGAAATTTGCAAATGGATGATTTAGGTAATTGGATTGTCTCTTATATCTCAAAGAATCTATGTTAAAATTAAGTATATAATTATAGTCCTGGAATCATCACAAGGCTAAACTAGATTTTCTAAACTACGTGGCAGTATTAGACTCATTCCTTAAGATTGAAGGAGGTCTAGTTTTAATGAGTACTAATATATCTTTGCCAGTTTCATGAGAAAGATTTTCTTTCATTATCATCTTTCTTGGAACTCAAAATCTTTATGATGTTATCAAATTATGATTGCACCACTCTCATTTCCAACACCCCCTCATGATTTCTTTGAATCAGCAAAGTATGTGTGACGCCTATCGTGTAATATTGGTAAAAAGTTTCACACTTGGCAAGGCCAAATCAAATGTATGAATGCAATAAATGGACTACTGAAGTGTAGAAATAATTATTATATTGATGGCAGCAATAAAGAGGTTAACTTAAGATTTAAGTTTCGGCATTTTAGGTATTAAGGGACTAGGAGTAGTATCATGGTTTAAAAGAAAGTTTCATAGAGGGATTTCTCAGAGGTGCAAAAGAATGGAATCGAACCTTGCAAATTTCACGCTCAGTGATAACCGTACGATGTCATTCCGAGGATCCATCAAACCAGAGAGATGGAACAAAATCCTGAATCCAATGCCTGAAGTAGCAAGAAGAGCTTTGGAGAAAGGATTGGGTGATACCCATTTTGATTACTCATTTACATTTCGCTCAAATGGGGATATTGTGGGTCTTTTCATTGTGCTAGCTACCTATGTCGGATGGAAGAAGGAGGAAGTAATAAAGGTAGCACTTTCTGCCTTTTCGAAGGACATTCTGGGTGGTCTGGATAAAATGGTGCATTGCATTAACAATCATCTTACTGTGCCCTTTCCGGAGGTAATGATGAAAACATAAATTGCAAAAATGAAAGATATTCCCAAATGCAATCGTGTTCCGATGATTATTTTTAAGGATGAAAAAAGTTTTGATAAACACTGGCCCGAAATGCAGAGAAACATTGATTTCTTATTCAAACCATTTCTGGAGATCGAGATGGATACTGATGAGCTTCTCAAATATTGGAAAGATGAGGGTTTTGAGATTCCAAATATGCTGGAAAACATGGAAAAGGAAAATTTCAGTATCATTTCCCCATCTGTTATAAGGTGTTCTAAAGCAAAGATGGAATTGGAAGAAGAGGAGGTCGCCATCATCATTATCAAGAAAAATGCAGAGGAATGGAGCAGCGAGCCTATTATAAAAAATTAAATATCTCTTTAGTAGTAAAACTTAAGTGAATAGTAAGTTTAATTTAGAATAGTATTATACTTTATGCTCTTAGAAGGTAACATAAGCATAAAGATATTTCACAATTTTTTGCGATAGTACTGGTAGTAGATTATATAGATATTGAAAAACTCTATTTTAGAAGTAAAGCAGATACCGGGTAGTAGATGTAAGTATATTGGAAAACAATACTAATCTTGAAATATATATATGCTTATGTATTAGAATGGTCTTCTCCATGATTCAAAGCATTAAAATACTTTCATTAGGGTTTACTTTTCAGATTCAATATTTATGGCTGGATTATGTTTTTAGCTAACACTCTGCAAACACTTTTGTAGGATGAGTATTAACAAAAGAATTTACATTGAAATGGGGATATAAGAATAGGAATTCTAAAAAGAAATGAGAAGTTACCTTCGAGCAACCCTTTTTTAGGGAGATATTTGTATATGCAGGTCTCTATGGTAGTAATGTCTCTTATTAATTA
>MU224668.1:341953-369788 GCA_018584345.1 Thuja plicata
AAGGTTCTAGCAAACAATTTAGCTAAAATCCTATGGTCATGAGCATAATCACTACAAAGGATTTGAAATATTTTAACATGAGTAACAGGATCACCTTTTCCATTATAATTCTCAAGATGAGGCATATTGGCTTGCTGAGGGACAGTAGTACAGATGATGTCTAGGGATAAAGGACTACCCATATCACATGTAGGAATGCTAAATTTAGATTGAGTTAAAGATGTAAGTTGTTGTTGTAAAGATGACATAGTTTGAGCGAAACTAATAATTGTAGAATCATTAGAGGAAACAGGTGGCATAGAAATATTAGGAACACTAGGAAAAGTGTAAGAAGTAGCAGGAATAGAAGACACAATCGGTTGAACATTAGGAACCACAGTTGGAAGAGGATTAGTATAAGTAAAAGGCACACTATGATATGAAGGTTGTGAGGTAGGTAAAGATACCGATGGAGCACTCACAGGAATAGGTGCGCTTGGGAGAGAAGTTGTTATCAAAGGAGGAGTGTAAGTAGGAATAATAGGTAGAGGAACAGAGGAAGGTCCTACACTAGAGACAATAGGTGTGAATCCTAACTCTTGAGCCTCTTGAGCTAAAGGTTTAACATTCAAATTCACAAGATGAGTAATACTATGCAAGAAATTAATACCTTGATCATTATCACGAAGAACTTTATTAAGAGCCTATATAGCTTGGATAGAATCTTGATTATGGTTTTCTTGGATAAGCCAATTTCCAATTTTATCAAGTTTGGTTGAAATGTTTTGCACTTGTTCAGGAGGAACTCTTAAAGTGTCGTCTTCATCATGAGATGAGTGAGAAGAGTTATGCTCCATAGAAGGATTGGAATCATGAGTTATCAAGTTATCATCTGGGATCTTAAGGAAAGGAGAGGAAGACTCAAAATCAAAGGAACCCATAAGTCTACGGCTTCTTCTAACTGGGATAATATAAGTAGGACTAGATGTGGTAAAGCTCATAAACCAATACAATGCGAATGAACTAACACAAAATTTTGATCAATGGAATTTAAATGCAATTTGAAAGAAAATGCAAGATCTAGCATAAACAATGTAAATCTAACACCAAAAAGAAAGAGTTGTCTGTCACGGGTTCACCAAAATGTAATATATGAAATAGGGGTAGGGGAATAGGGGGGTTTGGAATAATGTAAGGTATATGTAAGAGGATAAGGTGATTTGATTGTTAATTATTGTTTGATTTTTTTAAAGTGTTTTGAATTCCTTAACCCTATTTTATACTTGAATTTAATTGATTGTGTATTGCAATTGTGATTAGGGAGAAGATAAGAAGTTCCTCTTTTATTCCCAAATGCACAAATGGAAGATCCAAGTTGATCAACCCAAAAGAAAGGCTACTGCACAAATGAATCAACTATTTGGAAAGGAGAATAACAAGAAGGGAATCTTAAATTTTGTTAATTATATGTATAGATATGATATATCATAGTAATTGAAGACATAGGAGAAATGCACTAACCTTGAAATCTTGCAGATCAGAGAATGCTATTTTCTGAGGTCTATAGACTATTTCTTGAATAACTGACAGTTGATCCCGAACCGGAACTCAAAGATGAACAAAACCTAGAAATATTTTTCCGTTCTGATGTCATCTTATGAAAAAGGTCAACCTTGACCCACGAATGTCAACCCTAACCTAATAATGTTGACCCTGACCTACACAGGTCTGACAGAGAATCTGTTCGCGCCGTCTGAAAGAAAGTCGAAAAGGGTATCCAGATCTGGTGTCAAATCTGTTGTTCTAAACTTGTACCTACAAGAGAAGGAGGATTGTTTGTTGTGGGGGAGGGGTTTGCCTCAGTCAAACTCCAGTTTTGTAATTAACCTCAATTATATGTAATTGAAATTGCAGAAACAGACAAAGTAAATGCTTAAATTCACCTTGCTTGTAAAAGTCCTTGTGGAGGATTCGAATACTTGTATCCACAAGTATGCTTCAAGATGTGGAATGTAGAAAGGTAGGATGTCTTCAATATCTTTCTTGTAGATCTCCAACACCAAGTCTTGAATGGGTTCTTGAATTTGGAATAGGCTTGGAAGAAGGTGGATGAAGAGATCACCAAAAGGGCACTATGTAGCTTGAATCCTTCAATGGCCTCTAATAGATCTCCTTCATGAAAATGGATGCTTGAATGGATGAATGATTGCTTGAAATATTTCTCCTTAGCTTTCTTGAATCACCCTTGAAGATAGTTTGAGAATGCTTGATCATGATTAGAAGACTTAGCTTGCTTGATGATGATTATCGTTAGATAAAATGAGAGGAGAAGGCTCCCTTTTATATGAAACTAGGGCACAATATTTTAAGGAGGCCAACATAGGAGAATTAAATTTCCATTAAAGCCTTTACCCCTAGAAGAGGATCTAGACTAAATATAATTTAGGAATCGACACTTTGAAACCCGAAACAGCCGACTTGGAAGCGGGAAAATACTTTTTGCAAAGACTGACATCCAAAACTGTGACACCCCGGGATCTAAACCCTGGGTCAAGGTTGAGGTCGACCTTGACCTAGGTTAGGGTCGAGGTTGACCCTGACCTAGGTCAGGGTTAAGGTCAACATAGACCTAAAAGGTCAACCCTTATCCTGAAGCCCAGAATCAGCAGTCTGCAGTTCAGAATGCAGAAATTAGGCTAAACAGGAGTGGAAAGAAGCACAAAACAGGGGGAAAGCCATGTCAAGATCAGGAACCCATTCAAGGCGCTTGTCATGACCCCAAACCACTATCTCAGAAGGCTAAACAAATCTAAAATTGAAGTGCTTCCATTTTTTGACTATACAAGAAGCTGCCATATAAAATTGTTATTGTCACTCAAAAATGGAAAACCACCGATCAGTTAACTCTCTTCATTCTTCTCCTCCGGGGCACCTGCTGTAAACCTGTCTTTCCATGAAGTAAACACCTCATCACTAGGCCATGCAAAATTGAGGATCTCCTTTATGTTACCATTTATCCTCTCCCAATTTATCTTTGTTCGCTCAATTTCTTCCCTCCAAAAATTGAAGAATGCTCTAGCTTCTTGAATAGTGTCAATTGTTTCTACAAATACTACTATACTATCCATATTTACTATGTTGTTTATCCTAATAGCTATCTCATCACCAAATTCTTCCCTCCACAGTGGCTCTCTCTTCAAATGGCCATTCTTTTTAAATATGGTTGGGAATATTTCAAAATGTAAATGGGAGTATTCTTTTCTTAGGGCTTGTGCCTTCTTGATTATTACACTCCTCTCAATGTCTAGATTAGTTAAATCTTTCAGACATTTATAGGTAGAGGTTAGGACAATATCCAGTTCCACACCATCATTCCTTTTCTTCTCATCAAAAAATGACTTTAGCTCACCCTGTCTATCCTTCCATTATTTCATGAGGGCATCCACTGGACCTGATCTTTATCATAAAAATTTATTATGCCTCTTAAATTTTCTCCCTAAGAATAAATAGTTGTCATATCTAATCTATCAACAAAGCACATGATAGTGTTCATTAACTTATCCTCATATAACTGTTTTATAAAATTTTGTCCGTCTCTAAACTTGGTGCTTCCTTCATCCCATCTTTTTCTGGCCTTCTCTAAGCTTGTCCTTTCTTCTATCAGTTTATTCTTTTCATATTGCAATTCAGCTTCTAGTGTGCCTTCTTGTAATTCTTGTGAGGTGACAAAAATCTGACCAACATTCCCCATCTGTAGTAGCTGCTCTGCAACAGCTTGATCATCTATATGTAGGGGAGATTGGGATGGAGAATATACATTTGATTCTTGTTGGGCTTCTTCTCCTACCCTATGCCTCTTGGGGCTTGGAAATGTGCTAGAGTTGGCCTCCAGTGGCCTCTTACCCTTTGGATCAGTAGTCTTTTCTACTTTGGGTATCACTACACTATATCCTTTCCTTTGATATACAACATATTTACCAGGAGGCACCCCTCTAGTAAGAATGATCCTAGTCAATACTTCTTTAGCCCTTTCTGGCTCTTTCTGCAATATTTCTTCTCTTTTCTTATTCAATGCTTGCATAATTTCTTCAAACATTGTCATTAATGAATCAATTTTCTTAGCCCATGGCTGAAATTCCCTTAGGGGGTTATATAGTTTATCAAAATACTGCACAAAGTCCAGGATTTTCTTGTAAGCCAGCCATTTCTCTTTCTTTATTTCTTGCACAATCATGTCAAACTCATTCTTGATGATATCCTCTGGGAATTTAAATTGGTGGTCCAACACCAAGAATCTAGTCTTCTTCCTGAACATATCCTTTATGAAGGCTTCAGGATCGACACATCTTGCCATGGCAGTAGTTAAGTGATAAGTCTCAAAGAAAGTCTACAAGCTCTTCCACCCTCCCTTTGTGATGATGAATTGGTGGGCATTGGTGATAGTAGGGAAAATTGTCCCTTTTCCTCTCCCTATAAGTGCTTCCTCCTGCAGGCCACCAATTTGCCTGATTATTTCTGCAAATCCTAATTCCAAAGGGACCCTATATGGTAGGATGTGGGGTACTCCTCTAAAACCATACACTCTAAACACAATAAAAATTGGGTATAGAATAACATCCCCCCCGTTATGCACCATTTTGAGCTCCTGATTATGCTCCATGGGTCTCAAAAACTTCATTAGTGATACAGGGATTCTAGGCTCATCTCCAATAAGTAACCTTCTGAGCCTAGCTGCGAAACACCTATCTAATGTGATGAAGCTAGCCTCCTTGTTGTCCCACGACATATCAACATTCCATAACTATACTGGAATATCCTCATAATCTCTGATTCTCTGTAGGCTCATCTCTTCTTCAAAATAATCTGCCCCTTTAAACAGGAACATGTGCATGAGTAAAGAATACCAAGTGAAAGGCTTCGTGAGCTGTGACTTTTGAATACATTTCAAACCTTCATGAATCAAATCGGCCAAATATGGGGCAAAATGAAAAATAATGGCAAGGTGACAATGAAGGATTTGGACCATCATAAACATGAGATGGATTGGCATCTCATTCCCCTCATCTTCCCCAAAGATCTGGCATAAGGCCCTGCAAACTCCTCTGGCCTTGGGAGTGAACAAATCAACCTTAAAAGGTTCTTTTGTGTTAGGACCTACTAACACTAGGTCTCCCACTTTTGCAAAAAAATATTTTAGTGGGCCTCCCCTGAGATAGCTCCTCTGAGCTTGGTATATTTCCCTGAATTCATTAAAATCAATTTTATCCATAGGGGTGTCTGGTTCATTTAAATTGAACACTTCTCTTATCTCTTCAATAGTTATGTAATCATGACTTGCCCTTTACTGTCCAGCACTACCCTAGCTGTTTCATCATAGTTCTCCGCTATCTGCATGAGTAAATCCACATCCATAAACACCCCGGTTACTGCCAATTTACCCACGTCAAACTGCCAGACATTACTATTTGGAGCAAAAGAGTTCCTCTGGCCAAAAACAATTCTGAAAAGGGCCAATCCATTTATGCCCACATTGGCATCTCGAAACCATCTCCCATAATCATACAATCCCTCTGCAATTATGAGTTGTAGGTCTTTAGGGATTTCTTCCTTCAATTTAGTGTCATCATTAGTTGATCTATTCAACTGCTAGAGTAAATCATCACATACATTTCTCTCCTAATAATCCACCCTTCCCTTGAATTCTCTCCTGGGCGACATTATGTGATGTAGGGTTTGAAATTTTATGACAGATTATATCTCTAATACCTGTCAGTATTTACTGCAATAATCCCTAATACGTTTGCAAAGTTTTTAAGAAATTTTATCATAGAAATAGAAGAATACCCATTCAGCAGATGATCTGATAGCTTTGACAACACTTTACTTTGAAAATGCTTTGCTTCAGAACTTGCCGATGATGCACAATAAATTCGAATGATGAATTAAAACCCAACATTTTATGCATTCAATTCATTGTAGACTTTCCAGGCGACACATGTTTGCCATTACTTCTATTGAGTTCAAACTTGCTGTTAGATTTTTCCATTTTAAAACATAGTCGTTGATCTTACTACCTTTCTTTCTCATCCAACGGTTCCAAGAAAGTCTTTCATAATGTTCATCTACAGTGACACATGGTAGCCTATCGTGTTCCCTCAAAGGATAACTAACAAGTAGTTTCATCTTAAGGCTTTGCCATTCGATCTTCCTTAACTTACCCACAAGATATCTTTCTTTACACTGCACATGGGCCCTAGCATTTAGGACACACATCACCATGATGCAATGTCTTGAAGATTAACCATCAGGAAAATTTTCTTTGAGGCTTTACGCCAGCCGTTAGATCTTCAAGAACTGTTCTACTTTTACTTCTTTCAATAATCCACGACTTTAATTCTGGCAGAGACACATGTCATCATGGTGCAATGCCTTTAAGATTAAAAACTAATCAACTTTATTTCAAGGCAAAGCACCCACCGTTGGATCATCCTTAACTTACCTGGTCTTTAACTAACCACATTTTGATTAAGCGCAGTCTATAGCTTGCATAATGGGACATGTGGCGGCATGTCACGTTCCCTCATTGATTAACTGCCCTTCATCTTGCGTTCAAGGAAATACGCCCGCCATTAGATCAGATCCAAGATGTCGTGCTTTAACTAGTACTTGACTTTTCAACTTTAACCCACTGATTGCTAGGTGTCATTCTCTCACGTTGCCTTGATGGTTATTATCCTTGCATCTTATCCTTAAGGCTTTACGCCCGCCATTGGATTTAATCTAAGATGCTGCCTTTTAATTAAATGTTACGTTCAGCTTGGCCCCACACAATGCATTGAACCTTAAAGCATGATCAACTTTATTTTAAGGCTTTGCGCGCACCGTTAGATTCAATCTGATCAACTTAAGCTGGCCTGGTTCCAAAGTTACGCAAACAGTTCATCTAACTCTGTGTGAACTTTGGTACATCTAAATTAGAGGTCTTTGGAACCCTTCCAAAGTTACGGTGACGCTCTTCTTAACATCTCCGCTATCATATAACGTTACGAAGTCCTGCACAAATCCTTTCGTAACCTCTGAACTGTTTAATCTTGTAACTGATTAACCTTTCCAAAGTTACGCCAATCCACCAAATTCTTCATCACAACTTTGTAATTGAAAACACTAGCGGCCAACAAACACTCGCGAAGGTTTGTAACCACTTGATCATTTGATTCATTACTATCGTAGGTTCAGAAGTTCCTGAAGAAAGTGACAAATATTAACTTGACCATTGACACATGTCACAGTCCATTCCTCGGCGCTTTCCATGTGGCATGCAAATTTATTATTTGTCATACTCATTACTTATTCCTGAATCCTAATTTCCTAATACTAAGCATTTACTTAATTGATAATTCCTTAATTCCTTTAAGCAAAAATATTTACTTAATTTACTAATTCCTAAATTCCTAATAGTAATTTCCTAAAAGCAAATATTAATATAATTATTAATAATATGACATATACATTATTAGTATTACATTCAATTTTGAACAAATTGCAAGTGCAACTGTGATCTTGAGCTCTTTACAAAATTACACATGCATAGAAAATTACAAAATATCTTTGTATTAACTTCCTTCAAAATTTGAGATTTATACATCAATGATCAAGATTCAATGATCATAGTACTAGAGACTTCTAAGTTCTATCAGAAAATTACAAAATATCATTGTATTAATTTCCTTGAAATTTATACATCAAATTCAATGATCAATGACAATGATCATAGTACGAAAGACTTCTATCAGAAAATTACAAGAGATTAAGCTTAGAAATAGTTATAAGAGTGACAGTTGGCAGCCTAGATTCTTCACTATCAGTCTTGGTTTGCACCAAAGGTGTATCCACAACAGGTGAACCGCAAAGATAAGATATCATGTTTGAATTAACTGACCTCCCTCTATTGGCTCTTTATCTAATACCAGAAGTAGAACTGTCTCAACTACTTCCATCATCCATGTCAATGTGACAACTACAAGGCTTGAATCTCTCCAATGTTTTCCCACACCACAATTTCCCTCTTTGATGGCCAAGTTATCGCTCTAACTATATCCAATTCTTTAAGGCATTTGTTCCACTTGGCATCCATTATGGCTTGAGATTCAAAAACAAACTTATTCATGTCAATCTCCTTCTTGTACAATTCTTCCACAACTTAAAAAAAGGTTGAAATGTCAGCATCACCAACAAAATAAGAAGCCACCTTGCTAGCATCCGAAATTTGGTTGAAAGAATCAACCCACTCCTGCCAGTCCTTTAACTGTCCCTGTGTGTCCACAATAACAGGGATATATCCTTCAGACTCTTTAGAAAAAGACTTTAGCTTTAGCTGAATGATTTTTAACTTGCCATTGAAAAATGCATACGAATCCTTTACTAATACCACCATTTCCTTAACATCAATTATTTTGTCAGGTAACTCTATTTTTTTCCCATTAGTAAAATTAACCTCTCAAAGAATTGCAAGTGTGGGCCCCAAGTATTAAATAATGGGGTTAGTATAGACAAGGCATTAGAACATTCATATTCTTCCTCTGCAAAGAAATGAATGTGCTATGAATGATTTGAGACTTCCCTTTTAAAACATTTTCTCTGTGCAATAGCACCTTCTTCAACGTCTCCTTTTCAACAATTCCAGTATCAGCAAGCTGATCAACGTCCATTATTATGTTCTTTGTTGCAAGTTCTGGAGCTAAGCCCCCCTCATACTTAGTTTGGACCCAGCATCACAGACCTCTGAAACTGCCCTGGACTAATTTTAAAACTATTTATTTCATCTTTTAGCTCCTTCAGAGTCGTATCCAGGACAAAATTCTTCTTCAGTTCCTCTTCAAACTTTTTCCTAGTTGACACATAATCTCTGAATGTCCTTGCTAGCATGTTCTCTAAGTCCTCAACCACTGCCTTATTCATGGAGGATGCATGATATAGGAGATTTTCTATCTTTGATCCTATAGTCTCCTGCAACCTCCATATTAATTGGCTACCCTGTGTTGTGTCTTGGATGTCAACCAATCTAGGCTTATTAGATTCTATGGACACACACCATACTGCTAGTGTCTTATTGTCCATATTGAATCCATAACCCCTTTGTAGTCCATCAGGGCCAAAAGATTCATAAGCTACAACATTAGCTTGCCTCTTGATTTGGTCAATTATGAATGAGGACTCCAAGTCCCATCCAGGGATCAGCAACATGCCACTTCTCTTGACAAGATTTCCTTCCTCCTCCACAGTTAATGTTTCACTTTTGGGATAATAGACCTATAATTTTTCAATTATTTCAACAGTCTTTTCCTGTGATTCCCCTGGTTTCAAAGACAATGTTAATTCATTATGCTTAACTCTAAAGAGAAAAATTTTAAACTCATCGGACTTGATGAATTCATCATTATCCATTAACTCTTTAGCTTGGATGACCCTGTCATCCAATCTAGCTGCAACCAATTCTAACTCATCTAGGGCCTTTTCTCCCTCTTCTGCCTGTGATGTCAATTTTTTTTGTCTTAAGTCAGCAAAGTATTTCCAATTACCTGGCAGGATTTGTAGTGCCTTTTCCCTTGCCTTTTGTGGTACATTCATCAACTTTTGTTTCTTTGATGGCCCCTGCTCAGATGTGGATGGCTCAGCTTGTTCTGTTTCTACCATAAACACCACATCAGGTTCAAATTCCTCAAGGTTTATTCTATCCCCCTCCTTCTCCTCAGGGATGTCTAACAATTTAGACACAATATTTTCATAATTCTCTATACAAATGTCAATTCTTGGCATGTATTTGAGATCAGGAAAGAAACTGTGGAAGGTAGGGTCTGCCTTTTTCAATTCTTCCTCTACCCTTACAATATTGTACCATTTAAGGGTTCTCTCCTCACACATATCTTCATTGAGAACATTTCTAATAACATCCTCATATGTCATAGGCTATTTTTGAGCCAAATTGTGATTCCTCATTTCTCTCAATGCTCCTCTAATGAAGTCTTCAGGGTCATACATCCTTGCTTTAGCATAGGGCAATCTAAATTGTCTCAAGAATTCATGTATTTGGTCCACAACATCTTTACCTATAGAGAAATCCCCTATTTGGAACCTCCTTACCAGAAAGGTTCCCTTATGTCTTTTAGGGCCTAAGTGTTCTCTATCCATCATGATAAGTTGCCACATGAATTCTACTATTGCCAATCTTTTTGGGACATATTTTGGTAGTAAGTGTGGAGGTTGAGGGCAAGCATACACTCTTATAACAAAAAATTCTTAAAAAAGAACATATCACCCCAATTATGGTTAATTTCATTGTCAATTTTAAATGCTAGGGGTCTACGAAATTTTATAACTAGTAAAGGAAATCTATTCCTCACAATACCTAACATGTCCATTATTGGATCCACAAAATCACTATAAAAAGCAATGGAATTAGAGAAATGGTGACTTTTATCCCATAACCTGGTCCAGAGTTGAAGTGGAACAGTTCCTCCTGCATTCTCGATCTCATTGATGAATTCTGGGTCAATGTAGCCAATATTACAATAGAGGATCAGGTGCATCAGCATGGAGTAGTGATTGATTTTGAAGCTTTTCAAATCAGTCTTTACCGTCATCAACTCACTGTGCATTACATTCATTATGTGCCCCACATAATCAAACTCCTTGTTGGTGTACAGGTCTTGAACATCTGTAGCCATGACATAAATATTAGGAGTCACTGTCAAACCTCCATCTATTCCATAAACTTTCATTAGACCATAGATGGTATTCTGGAAATAGGGAAAAAAAGCTCAATATCAAATGAATCTGCAAGCTTCTTCGGCAACAAACCTGCCTCTTTAATTTGTCTAGGAATATGATTCTTCATAACCTTTCCAGTGTAGTAACTTTTCTGTCTATGAAACAGGGCCTCTCTTCTACTAGGTCAATATCCACGCTCATAGCTCCCTAAAGGTTGAAAGCTTGAATAAAAGTTACTCTGTCTAACATGCAGAGTATAGACTTGTCCTGCCTATGGAAAGCTTGTGTCACTGGATTGTATGCTTCAATTATCACTTTCATGAGGTCTATATCCAAAAATACCTCAGGTACTATCAACTTTCCCAAGTTTTTGTCCCATGGGTTTGAAATAGGAGGGCCTCTCAATCTATTGTTATAGAAATAGATGAAGAGCTCATACTCAGTTTTGTTTGGTAGACAACATCTCTGTAGAACGCATAAGGGTCCCCCCATTCATAAGCATTGGCTGATTGCAAATTTGAGGATCCATGCAACGGTTTCATCCATTCTTCAGTGTGTATGTTTGGCCTCTTTGTTCTTGAAGGCAAACTCTTTTCCGGTTCTACAACAACATCAGGAGATCCTTGTTCTGCCATTCTTTATGTATACTAAACTCTAAGCAGTAAGCTTCTTTTCTACACTTAAAGGTTTCAACTCTCTATTGCTCTTCGACTCTGAAAATTAAGGATGCTCTGTGAAGTGTGAACTGTATTTAATAACTAATAAGCAACTCACAAGTTCACAACCAGACACCAGGCCACCTACTCTATTAAAAATTAAAATCTCATCAAACGCACACACATGAAATTAGTAATTACCTTTTTTAGAAAAGTGTCACTGTCAATTGTCACTTCCAACATAGATTTGGGGGTGATTCGAGAGCTAATAATTGGCATGTTGCCAAAGTTACACTAATGGTACATCTAACGGTTAACCCTAGGTCACAAACGACCAAGAAATCCTAAAGAAGCTCTACAAACATTCCATTCTTTGGCACTTTCCACGTGGTATGCAACTCTCACTTTTTAACACCTTACAAAGTTACGCACGAAGTTAGTCGGGACTTCGGAACCCCTAACCATCATAAAAATTAAACCGTTTATAAGTTACAAAATAGCCAGCCGTAACTTCCTAACCCCTCACCATCATAAAAACTTAACCGTTGAGAAGTTACGAAACAACCAGGCTTAACTTCGGAACCCATCACCATCGTGATTTAGTACACATGCATGAAGTTAGTAATTACCTTTTTCATAAAAGTGTCACTATCAACTTAGAATTGTCACTTCCAACATAGATTTGGCCAAAGTTACACTAACTATACATCTAACCCTAGGTTCTTATTCCAACTTACTCTCACTTTTCAACAAATTACGAAGTTACGCACAAAGTTAGTTGGGATTTCGGAACCCTTAACCATCATAAAAATTTAACCGTTTAGAAGTTACGAAATATCCAGGCGTAACTTCAGAGCCCATCACCATAAAAAATAACTTAACCATTGAGAAGTTATGAAACAACTAGACATAACTTTGGAACCCATCACCATCAAAAATAAATTAACCGTTGAGAAGTTACGAAACAACCAGACGTAACTTTGGAACCCATCACCATCATAATAAATTAACCGTTGAGAAGTTATGAAACAGGCAGACGTAACTTCAGAACCCATCACCATAATAATAAATTAACCGTTGAGAAGTTACAAAATTTAGCATTTTGAATCATTCACAGTCACACTCACAGATACTTCAAAGTTCAATTTACACATTTTTCAATTTATAAAACTATTGTTCAATTTCATGAATCATGATTCGCGTAAAACTAAAAACAGTAACCTTTAACACTATTTGAAAAAGAGTCTTCTAGTTCTAGTTCTCATATGTATGCACTTACAATATTACTATTAAATTCAAAAACTGGTATTTGGAATTTCGGTATACATAATACTGGTAACTGAATCACTGATTGAGATTCACTAAGTAGTGAGTGACCAAAGTTCTGAACGGTTGTGGTTTCTCCAGAAGGAGAAGCGACAAGCTTCCAACCGTTTCCAAAAGTTAAAACCAAAATGAAAAGTACATTCAAATTTTGTATTTACAAATTACAACTACATTGTCTACAAGTAACAAAACTTTTCCTAAGATCCATTGAAGTTTTGAACTTTCAGAGGAAATTAAAAAAGCCTAGTCCGACAGTCGACTCCTACATATCCTAATACTAATAGACTAATAGTAATTTGTTAATATGTTATAGTATAAAGTATAAACTATAATATAATAATACTATCCACAAAGAAAAAAAGATCAGTCGATGCATAGACCAGCAAATAACCAGATCATCTCCTCTTGGAACCCCTCCTGGTCAAATCCATGATCGTAAAAAATGACGCGCATCTCTGCCTTGTCATGTTCTACTTTGAGTTTGAACATGTCACTTTGGTATCCGACGTAACTAGTAGCATGATCCCATACTGCAGACATAAGATGACTGAGGACATCCTGCTGAATCTCCTCCTCCATATCCAAATTTGGTTGGATAACAGGTTCTAGGTTATCATTTGATGATATCTCAGCTACTGGAAGACCCATTCTGAATTTCTGTCTTCCAAGATTCCAAATTTAGAAATTTAGAAAGCGCACTGTGTTCTGCAATTTCACTACCGAGGAGTATATAAAGAAAATAATCACCAACTTGTCACGCACAATAAATTTTGAAGGAATGTTTCACGTAAGGTGTCTTGCCACGGAAAAGGAAATTACTGAATATCAATAAATAGAAATTGCAGACATTAGTATCCGCCTTTGTACCCTGCGTAACTTGGCTTCGAAGTCGAAAAGACAAATAATGAATGTTGATGAATCACAACTCATTTCCCGTAAAATTATCCTTTTTAATGTCTAATCTAAATCTTGGCCTGGATTATGTAACTACTCAAGTTACTCAGATTGCTAGCGTGTGCTCGGAACCACCATATCCTAGCTGCGATTATAAATTTTGAACTGACAACTTGGCAGCCGCATTAAATTGTGAAGGAATGTTTCGCGTAAGGTGACTAGACACTAAAAAGAAAAATAATGAATGTTTATGAATCACAGCTCAAATCTCGTACAAATTATCCTTTTTAATGTCTAATCAAAATCTTGGCATCAATAAGTCTCATTAATAATTAATTGTAATTTGCAGTTTGAAGTTCAATATTTAAATGCTAAACCTTTAACTCTTTAATCTGCGGTCACCTTCATGTTAGTCGAACCCACATCACCACAGGGACACGCATCACCACAAGGACACGCATCATTCAGACTTAATGAATTGCTTGATAGATTTCTATCATCTTGAGACTAAGTCATTAAGTGGGTCGTCCGATCAAACAGAATTTGCATGCCTTTTACCTTCAACAGGGTTGCTGCGTATCTTCGTAACCTTTAGCCATCGAACCTCCTTTTAGCTTGCCGAAGCTACGCATGTTGTCCTCACAAAATGGTCATCACTATCAGTAAATGACATGTAGCACCCAACTTGACACGTAGTCCCATCGCTATGTTTTGAATATTCACCAATATATTTTTTATACTATAAATGTTGTTTTTTATTCGCCAATATATATTTTTTATAATATAAATATTATTTTTTATTCACCAATATATATTTTTGTATGCTATAAATATTATTTTTTATTCGCCCATATATATTTTTTATACTATAAATACTATTTTTTATTCGCCAATATATATTTTTTATACTATAAATATTGTTTTTTATTCACCAATATATATTTTTTATACTATGCATACTATTTTTTATTCGCCCATATATATTTTTTATACTATAAATACTATTTTTTATTCGCCAATATATATTTTTTATACTATACATACTATTTTTTATTCGCCATTATATATTTTTATACCATAAATACTATTTTTTATTCGCCAACTGAGATTATTTTTATTCTTGGCAAAAAAAAAAATTCGCCAAAAAAATTAATAATTTCCTCTGTAGTTTTCTAAATTTCGCTAGTTTTTTACACCTTTTTTGAAAGGGGGGTTTCTTAAAGATTACCCTGGCAACAACCTAAAGGGGCGTGGCAGCCACCACAGGGTAATTGGCAGCAAAACCCACAGTGGCGAGGCGGCCAAATAATGGCCAAATCAACCACAAGGACTTTTGTCACCACCTATGCAGCCTCCACAATAGTAAGTTCTTTTGCCGCCTCCTGCAACCACTAACGCACCTCCTAAGCCTACTCAACTACCTACACAGCCACAACCAAACCCCAACAATTGACCTCCTATGCCTCAACAAAATGTGTATGCTATAGACCCGTCATAGTATCCCATGCAATATCCTGCTTATGCCATCAACCTTGATGATATTCACTTACGGTCTGGTACTACTCTGACTGCACCTGAGCCTCCTATGATCATTGAAATGCCTTCTAAGGAGCCCAATCAACCTGAAAATCAGTTTAGTCTAGTAGCCCCTGCACCGCCAGCTAAAACCAAACAGCATACTATTCCCCCTTTTCCGCAAAGGTTGCAACATAGCAATCTGAAAACCACTAACGAAGCAGCTTTTAATATCCTTGACCAACTAAATAGTGTCAGTGTCCAAATTCCCATTTTACAAGAAACCAAAGATTTTCCCACCTATGGAAAAGCCATCAAGGAAGATTTCTTTAAAAATCTTGGTCGTAATAAGAAGGATCCCCAGACTGTCCATGTACTGGGCATACTGACAGACATCATGTTAGGGAAGCTTACCATCCCAAAATATTCTGACCCTGGCAGCCCTGTTGTCGAGGTCATTATTAATGAGACTGCTATAAAAAATGCCTTGATTGATCTTGGATCCACCATTAATGTCATGACCAAGGATATCATGCAACTCTTTGGTATCACTAACCTCTGAAATACACCTATTGTCTTGCAGGTCACAGACAGTTTGACTGTAAAGCCTGATGGGATGGTGGAGGACATTGTGGTTAACCTTGAGTCTTGGTCCTACCTTGCTGATTTCATGATCCTCTCGCCAAAAGCTACCCTAGGAGGCTATCCAATTATTCTGGGACATCATTGGCTGGCTACTACTGATGACTATCAGTTGTCAGTCAGGAGATATGACCATTTCTGATGGTCAAGACACCAAAACCTTGGCCTTGTATCCTCCTGCTCAACCTCAGATGGAATTAGCCTCTCCCATATGGCCAGATGTAGGAGAGGAAGATGAAGTTAATAAATTATTCTCCCAATTAATGATGTTAAAAAGGGATCCTGTCCTGCAGCTTCAGGAGGAAGATAAAGTAATCGCCAACATCATGCATAACCAGTATGGATCGAACTTAGACCCTTTGGATAGTTCCTTCCAAAACCACTCCCTGCAACCGTTGTACTTTGATTACCAATTATCTTCTCCCGCATCCAATCAACTCTATCACCAAATGCTTCCCTATGAGATCCAAGTGCCCTCATTGATAGATGCATCTATGGTTGAGCTCACTAAGCAACTGGAATTTTCCCCTGACCGCTGCTTGAACATTAATAGCAAACTTACTCCTCAGCAACAAACATTGTTGACCAAGTTACTAAACAGCCATATTACAACTTTTGCCTGGGATTATGCTGATATGAAAGGTATGGAACCAAATTTATGCACTCATAGGATCTATCTAAAGGAAGATAAACCCCCAATAATGCAATTTCAAAGGCGTGTCAACCCTTCCCTCCGTGAGATAGTTAAAGCCAAACTCCAAAAATTGCTTAAAGCTGGTTTCATATACCTTATCTCAGACAGTCAGTGGGTTTCCCCACTAGTCATAGTTCCTAAGAAAAATGGCAAGTGGAGAGTGTGTGTGGATTACAGAGAGCTTAACAATGCCACTAAAAAGGACCATTTCCCTCTTCTGTTCATTGACCAGGTTTTGGACTCTCTAGCAGGAAAGAAGTACTTTTCTTTCTTGGATGGGTACGATGGATATAATCAATTTTGGATTCTCCCAGAGGATCAGGAAAATACCACATTCACCTGCCCATGGGGGACTTTTTCTTATTCATTTCTACCATTTTTCCTCTGTAACGCTCCTGCTACTTTTCAGCGAGTAGTTATCAACATTTTTGCTGACATTTCCCATGACTATATGGAGATCTATATGGATGACTTTACAACTTATGGTGATACTTATGAGGAAGCATTGGCAAATCTGGAAAACGTCCTCACTAGGTGCGAAGAACACAGCCTATCTCTGAACAACAAGAAATGTTTTATTATGATGCAGGAAGGAGTAGTGCTTGGTCACTATATATCTGCTCTTGGCATTCAAGTAGACCCAGCCAAAATTAAAGTCATTATGAATCTGCCTACCACAGCCAAAAAGAAAGATGTCAGAAGATTTCTTGGTCACACTGGGTATTACAGAAGATTCATAAAGGACTTCAGCAAGATGGCCAGTCCTATGTATTCACTGCTCACTAAAGATTCTGACTTTATTTGGACATCAGACTATGATGAAGCCTTCCTGCAGCTGAAGTTTGTTCTGAATTAGGCACTTGTTTTGCGAGGTCCTAATTGGACCCTCCCATTCCACATACATACAGATTCCTTTGATCATGTTGTTGGAGTAGTTCTTGGACAAAAGGAAGGTACTCTAGAACATGTTATTTATTTCATTAGAAAAAATCTGCAAGGTGCTGAGCTAAATTATATAGTCATCGAAAAGGAGCTATTGGATGTTATCTATGCTCTGAACAAATTCTACCACTATGTCATTGGTTATCAAATCTTTGTGCATACAGATCATGCAACCATTAAATACCTGGTTAACAAACCTTCAATCACAAGGAGGTTATCTAGGTGGCTATTGCTGCTACAAGAGTTTGACATTACCATCATAGGTAAGCCAGCTAGATAAAATGTGGTGGCCAATTTTCTCTCATGCCTACAGAATGTTGATGAACCTATGGCCATTGATGACAGTTTCCCTAATGACCACCTATTCTCCATTGTAGCTCAAGCTCCCTGGTACACTGATATTGCTAACTATCTAGTTTCCCAAAAGGTGCCTCCACACTTCTCCAAAAGGAAAAGCGGTTACTAATAGAGAAAACTTTCAACTTTTCATGGATTGTTGATTGTTTGTTCTATACTGGACCCGACCAAATATTGAGAAGCTGTATTTGAGAGGGTGAAAATTATGACATCCTACGGGCTTGTCATGATGAACCCTATGGAGGAAATTTTGCTACCAAAAGGATAGCCATGAAGGCACTTAACACTGGTTACTACTGACCATCCCTCTACAAGGATGCAACTAATTACACTAGGAAGTGTGATCGATCTCAGAGGATGGGGCAGCCTACTAAATCTGATGAAATGCCACTCTTTCCTCAAGTAGTGGTGACTCCATTTGATAAATGGGGAATCGATTTTGTCAGTCTCATCAATCTTGCATCAAATGACAATTCATACATCCTTGTTTGTACTGATTATGTGACCAAGTGGGTGGAAGTTAGCGCCATGAAGCATGAAAGGGATAACAAGGTCGCACAGTTTATCTATGAGGAGATATTCATGTATTATGGTGTACCTAGAGAGTTAGTCACTAATCAAGGAGCTCAATTTACCTCTATGTTGATTACTGCTCAGATGAACAAGTATAATATTTGCCACCGAAAATCTAGCCCCTATCATCCACATGTGAATAGTCAGGAAAAAATCACCAATAGGGAGATATAAGCTATCCTCACCAAAAAAGTATAGTTACAAAAGAAAGATTGGAGGAGTTGCCTCCAAGAAGCAGTATGGGCCTATCGAACTACATGGAAAACAACAACAGGGTTTACTCCTTTTGAGTTGGTATATGGAAAAATAGTTGTGATGCCGATTGAGTTTGAACATAAAATCTTATGTACGACATTACAACTCAACATTGATCTTACTGAAGCACAACATGACATAATCTTGTAGCTTAACCAGATGGATGAGATAAGGAAAGCCACCCTACAGCACACTAAATTGGTTCAGACACAATGGAAAAAGTGGCGTGATTCTCATATCCTTACCAAATAATTTGCTCCTGGCGACTGGGCTCTTTTGTATGACTCTAGATTCCAAGAAACCCAAGGTAAGCTTACAACATGTTGCCTTGGCCCTTATGATATTATAAATTTTTATGCTAACGGAGCAGTTTAGTTATCCACCATCGAGCCTGTACGTTTCAACTTACTAATGAATGGTCATAGGCTTCACCTGTACCATAAACCTGAGACAAAGGTTGATATCCTGTGGTAGTTTGAGATTTCTCCTGCCCCAGTTGAACCTGCTGCAGTAGAAGGACCTCCTGTAGCCGAAGAACCTCCTCCTCCAGCTGAAGACTTTCCTGCAGCCAAAGGACCTCTTCCTGCAGCCAACCAAAGTAATTATTTTCTCTGGTCGTCTCTTTGACATTTTTTTTTCACATGCAGTCATAATAAAATTTTTGTTTCCCACGAAAATGGCTTGTCCATAATAAAAATGTCATCCCATCAAATTTTTCATCATTTTTTCTTCCATCATCACATTCATGACACCTCATTATTGCGCCATCTCAAATTTTTGCTCTGCCCACGTCATCAAATATTTTTGGATTTGGGCATTTCAAGGTATAATATTCAAAGGTACGCATTACTTTATTGTTTCAAAAAGTTTTTGCTTCATTTAATATCATTATGATACATTGTAATTAATGTAGCATTTCATCCATGATTTTGCTGTACTTTTTTGCCACACAAGTGTGGACACTTGTCACCTTTTTTGTAGGGAGCAGTCCGATAGGTTTTGTGTGTAATAAATGACTTATCCCACAATTTCCATCAGCTCAAATATTTCGTCAGTTTAAAATCTACTGTCATGATTGCCATCCTTTGTCATTAATATTTTTGCTACAAGAATTGTACTATACCATCATGTCAAAAATGATGATTTGACAATCCTTGCACGTGTAACATTTCAAAATCAGCCCTGTCTTTTAAAATCAAAATCCCAGCTTATATTAACAACACTATTTCAAAAATTTATTTTGTGTCTTGTCTGCGTTACCTGGAAAACTAGAAAGCTTTATTCAAATTCTAGGCACCACAGTGGCATTTCAACAAACAAAATTAATAGTAGCAGTGGAATAAGAGGGTTTTTTTTAGAAATTGTTGAAGTTTTCAAACAACAGGATGGGTGGTCCACCTATAAGGCACGAACCAACAAACCACTCGTCATTGTTACAGGACCAGGCCAGTGTTCAGGTTTTTACTAGAGTTGGGTGGCTGGCCTACTTTGTAAGGTTGAATGGTCATGATGAAGCCACAACACTGGAATTCTTGAGGACTTACATCAATGGTGTTGCATATATCAAAGGGCTGCAAGTAGAAGCTTCTAAAGCAAGAATTACAAAAGTCTCTGGAATTCCTTCCATAGGAGAAGCATTTCCATATGGGCACGATGCACGCACAACTAGATCAAAATTTTCTTTATCAACAGATGTTCCAGTAGATTACAACAAACAAGGTGTTAAGAGGTTATCTCTTCTAGGAGATTATCCTTAGTTGGCAGTACATATTATCAAGTACATTACCTGTGAGAGCCATTTTTCCTTTCTACATAAAATACACTTCAAATTATTGAGTCATTTACAACATGACCATTTGGTAAATGTCCCCAATTTTCTTTATGCCCTTTTAAATTTAAGTGTTGAAGAGATATGAAAGGGGCGACAGAATGCAGTGACCCACCACGGTTTAATCAAGCTCTTGGTGGAAATGTCACTGCGGGATGTCTCTCCCATGTCCTGGGATAGATTTATTGCAGTGCCTCATGTTTAGTTGCATGGAGAAGGAGAATGGCCTGAAATTCAAGAACAATAAGGGAATAACCGTGATAAGGATGAGGAATTTATTGAGCTAGAAGAACCTTTTAGGAATCCTTCTCCTTCAGGAATTTATGTGGAGAATGTGGCATCTGGCCATCTAAACCCTACCTCAGGGAGCAGAGAAACCGAGGTTCCCATAGTTTCTTAGACACTAAAAGCTGAGAAAAAAGGTAAAAAGGGTAAGGGTGAGGCCAAGATGGCAGAATATATGAGTCAAGATGTTCCTGTTTCTATCGTTTCTCCTGCAGCCACACCTGTCAAGAGAAGAAGAACTTCACAGAAGTGTCTTGCAGCTTCTGTTGATACTCCATTACGAAGAAGTGTTCGTTTGAACACTACACAAATAGATAGCAAGGATTCCCATGTTATGGTTGACTCTTTTCCTAATGTCTCCTCTGAGGATCCTTCACAAGAACAGCCGCAAGCAGGCAATCCATTTGCAGAATGCCAAGATAGGATGGAGGAGGATCCTATAGCTACTGATGTGGGTAAAGAAGTAGAGTGTATAATTCCAGATGAAGCAAAACCCAAGGGAGCCGATAAAGAATCTTCTTCTCGGAAGGAAGGCAATCATGGGGAAAAGGCCCTTGTTCCAGTTGACGTGCCAGTTTGTGAAAAGAAAAAGGAAGGCCAAAAAGTAGCCAAGCCGATCCCACACAGGAAGCCAGAAGAGGTAACTGTTCATGCCCTCTCAATTGACTATTTTAATGAGATGCAATATCAAAAGTCAATGTGGGAGTTAGAAAATGCAAAATTGAGAAGGGAACTTGAGAGGAAACAACAAGAAATTCAATTCTTGCAGAGTAAAATAAATAAAATTACAAACACAATTCTGGGTTTAATAGAGTGCAGACCACCACCAAGGGTTTATACCCTATGGCTTAAGGAACAATTCCTACTGTTTAAGTTAATGAGAGTCCTTCGGGATCTCATCTCAGGCATAGGAAACCCACTAGAATTTGTGGCCACATATAATACATCACCTGATTATGTCCGAAGTTTTTTATGCGAGTTATATCTTCATAATTATGTTGTTCCTTCTAACACTGATTGGAATCCCCTACTTTTTGTTGGCAATATTCATTTGTCTGCCCTCCTTTCCTGGACCCAAAATGAGATTAATTATGGAGAACAATTGCATAGGTACAAAATACTTGAACAGTCTGTTTCATTGCCTGTTTGTCGTGAAACCCAGTCACCTCGATGACTTTATTGTGATTGGATGCAAATTTTTTATGGGTTTTATGATTCTGCACCCAGAAAAATAATTTTGGATAGCCGTGAAGAAGTTTTCACGACATTTGAGAGATTGTCACTAGAAGATGGGAACATAGCAGGAGAGGGATTAAGGCAGAGATGGGGAGATTAACTATGGCACTCAAAAAGGAAGAACCACACAGTGTGATCAACCTGCGAGCTACAATGTAGTGTGTTCACTGGTATATACACCTAGGACATCAACCATGGCTCGAAAGATGGTTTCCACTTACCTTTTAGCCTCCTCTGCTTTTATGGTCATTATACAGTTGTGTGGATAACAAACTGGATGAGCAACTGGAACTAAGTAGACGCGTGAAGATGGAGAGGACAAATGGGTTTTACTGGCAAGTGGGCACCTCCATGAGTGGAGAGACATAGGAAGGAGACCTTCGGGTACTTTCAAAGATCTGAAATGTCTTAGTGCCTGAGGAATAGCACTAGTCTTCGTAGGGGGCAAAATGATAGGCCATTTTAATGGCATACTTTAGATACCCTAGGAGAACTTTTGATTGGTATTTTGTCATTTTTTCTCTTATTTACTCCAAGACTTTATGCTTTAAAACTGCTAATATGCAGTAGTCGACCACTAAACCTATGCTATGGACATATGCTTTATCAGGATGAATATGCTCTATTTATTACTATGGAATCATGATAATGTTTTATGGATGAATTAACTGATTGAGCGATAGATAATGCACATGTACTTTAATTATTATTTGCCATGAATGCTCTTATCCTGATAGTTTAAATGCAAAGCATCAAAGTAGAAACCGTCATCTTGATCAGGTGAGCACGTCCATGCGTTGGACGCTTGACTCGGTCCTACAACAGACGCACATGGATGGAAAATTGGTGTAGCATTAGCGGAAGGTTTCCAGTTAATCCAGGTGGAAATGGTTGAGTGAAGACTTGGCAAACGCAATAATTTCCCTGATGAAATCTAGGAGAGAGTGGGAATTTAGATCTGCTGTCAAAGCAGTTCTTTCCTCTTTTCTGGACCAATTCAATTTCCTACTTTCTAGCTTTCCTTTCTATTAATTGTTTGTAATAGAATCTCCACCTTTTCATAGGGCGTGTTGAGTTTAACAGTTAGATGTTTCCTTTAAATAAATCCCTGCTCCCGCATGAGAAAGGAGGGCATTATTAGGAGATAATTGAAATATAGTTCAATTCTGTTGTTTTACTATTTATGAGAATCTTTGTACTCTGTTATTCATTTTAATGAGCAAACGAAGTGTTGAGATTAATTTTGTGTAATTAAGTGTTTTGGGTACTCACCCAAGGGGGGCCACTTGGTGAGGAATCCATAGTTAGATTCATCTTAGTTTAGTTTGAACTTTCCTGCATTTCCGTCATTTCAATTCCTATGCTGAATAGCTCCTGCAGCCAAAGCCACAGGACAACTACCGCTTCCTGTAGCCAAACAACAGAGTAACTAAGGAATTGTAGTTAGTTTGTGCACTCTTCCATTATGCTAGCAACATTCACTTCCATCATTTACTTTCAATTATTTTCTTTCATAGCAATAGCTTAACTTCCTTTTGAGTATTCATTTCATGCAATAATAGTATAGTTTCCCTTCAAAAGCATTTACTTCCTGCAGCCATAGAATAGTGTATTTACAACATTTGTTTCCTGCAGCGATTATAGAGTGATTGGTTGAGAAAGTGCTTGGTGCATATATTTTTCTGGCCCGTTTCAAGTAACACGTCCCTGGGTTTGACATATTAAATGAGTTTCTTATAAAGAGGACGAAGTGCTTAGTTGGATGTTCAATCCCTGAGTTAAAGGATTATGCCTAGTTTCTGAGCCTTTATAACGAGCGATCAGTTGGGTTCACTCGTATTGATTTGTGTGCCGCATGTATCTTTGATCGATAGATACTTTGCCTTTTTTTGTCATTTGTTCCTTATTCAATTATTTTCATTGGGGGCACTCATGCAGAATATCTTTTGTATCTTCATCTGACAGATGTTTTGCTTTTCTTTTCCATCTTCTCATTATTCGAGTAGTGTCATTGGAGGCACTCATGCGAATTGATCTCAATCATCATCTTGGTTTTAGAGGGGATTCTTCATTCAACACTATGAAAATTATCATTCAATAGGTGTCCACACTTTTCTTGTGTCTTAGTGGAAGTTCTTTTGCACTTCATATAGTTACATCTCTCACTTTTGGAGAGGAGTTTTTTTCTGACGTGGTTTTCCTCTCTTTTCTCCATTTTGAGAGGCTTTCATTATACATGGGTACCTAATCAGGCCATTTTTTGTCGAGACCCATTCATGCATTTCATGCTTAAAGATTTTTTTGTCCCCCAAGTTTCACATAAGTATGTGTTAGCGCATGCATATTAGTTTTCATTAGGCACATTTGCATATGTTGCATTAATTGATTGTACACATTCTTAATAATTGTATCATGCATATAATTATGCATAACTGAGAACATGTTTACACATTCATGCTCTAGCTTAAGTTCACTTGGTTGAGCCTAAATTTAGGATAGTCTAGTTTAGTTGGGCTTCAATTTGCACATTGTGCATATCATACACTTCTAGTTTGCTTATCTAGCTCTAGTTTTCTATTTTTAGTTTGAGTTAGCTTTTGTATATTTTTAGGACTATTGCTTTTTATAAAAATAATTGATCTCTTCATTATAATTTATTTTGCAATCCTATTTTTAGTTATCTTGCAATATTATATTATTTTTACACTTGAGAAATATATCAATTCTTTCTTGCTACTCTTGCTTGAGGAAGGTGTTTTCATTTTTTTGTTTGATCATTAGTGCTTGTGTTAAAAAATTCAACAAGAATAGTTGGTGAATGTGCAGGAGGAGCTATGAACAAATCTAGCAAAGAGCTATAGGTTGCAATTGATTTTGTTGGAAAGTGCCAGGAAAAAGAGGACTGAGTCGCCCTTGTCTTAGACTAGGGAAATTCAGTTACCACTTGTACCATCCTAAATTTTAAGCACTTGTGTACTCTACATTTTAATACTTTTTTAGCACCCACCTTAGTGTATTTGCATTAAAAGACTCTCTAATTGCACTTAATGCATCCCTAATTCAAATTTGAAACCTCTTCCCTCTTTAAATTATGCAAAAATTAAGGCAGGATATAATCTCTATTCATCCTCCAATTAAAAATTCACTTCACCTGCTAGGTCCTATTTTACCTCCTTTTAGCCTCGGAATTCAACCCTGATGTTGGAATCAACCACATGTTTTTAACTCTAACTGTTGGATCAATATTGACCTGTTCCTCAGGATTAACCAAAATCCCTAAGGACAAGACCAACTCAGGTCATCCTTGTCCCGTACAATTCTGACTTGACTCAGACTTGTCTTATGAGATTGAGCCCAGATTTAGGGCCTGCGTCCATCCCAATGGATTAGAAGGGTTCCCAGATCTATGGTCGGCCATACAATTCTGACCTTCGAAATCACTATAAAAGAAACCTATTTGCTTCATTTTAGCATAATGACTTCAAGTGCAAAGTGAAGACCCCAATTTGATCATAACAAGCAATTGCAAGGTGGAAGCCCAAGCTTGATGGCATCCATTGAAGAAAAGGTTGGCCATTTAAGAATTCTATCAAGCATTCAAAGTTAGTTTCTACAACTTCAAATCAAGCCTTTAAGACATTATTTTTTACATCATGGAGCTTCAAACAGATTGTGAGGATGGCTAAGTGAACTTTTTCCCTTGGGGGCTTAGTATGATTTCCTTTTTTTTTTAGATCTATGCATTGATGCTTCATATTTTACATGCTTTCAATTCACACATTGTTTGCACTTACATGCTAGGGTTTCACTATACACACATAGGGTTAAATCTATGCATTTACTTTGACATTCTTACTTATTACTTATTTGCATTCTAAACATACTTTAAATTCACAAGTACAACACATTTTACTTGTTCTAACGACTATCCGTAGAGGTGGGAATCACCAAAATGGGGGGCGTACTAAGGAAAACCCCTACATATCCACCCTTAAACATTTTCCAGATATGCAGGTTCAGAAAGTGCAAGTACAGGTTCAGATCTGGGAAAGTCTTAGTCTGTGCATTCCAGATCTCTATTTTTTCTCAGTCCAAAAAGCCTCTAGATAAGGCTAAGTTAGGTCACCCTTCTCTAGGAATAGGCCAACTTGGGTAAGCCTTGTCCTTTCCAGAATCATAAGTATCAGTCCTAGCAGTTGTAGGTTCTAGATTTTCCAAATCAGAAAAGTTCCAGAATCTGGGATTCTAACAGTCGATAAAACTCAGGCTCAAAGTAAAATTGTCCTCTTCCATTTTTAGGTGCACACATTCATATCCCTATTTCTTTGCATTTACTTTCATAATCACTCTTTGTTGTTCAGATTTACATAGACTTTATTGGAATCATCCAAATCTAACCCTATAAGGTCAAGATCTCATGTTAGCACCCTTAGTCACTTGGTTGTGCTTACCGGATCCATCTTGTAGGATAGAATTTATAATTCTAATGTATAATATCCCCTATACAACAAGATTTGGTGAGTAATCTACTTATTAGTGTTCCTCACCATTTCCTATCATACACTTTGGTGAACCCAAACCTTTCATGCATTATACCTTTTGTGTTGGATAGTTAGATCTTGCATGCATTTCAATAATCTTAAAAAGAACAAAAATATTGCCTTTTAGTGATTAGATTTACTTTTCATGCATTGCATTAGCTTAGATTCATCTTTTATGCTCTCATTGTCTTGTTTATTAGTTACACTTTGTTACATCATAAAAAGAAAAACAAAACAAAAATATGGTTATCTTTCATTTTATTGCATTGCATTTACATTCAAAAAATAAAAAACTAATTGTATTTCATTTCCCTTTATCTTGTTTTAAACATGTATGATCTCTTTGTTAGTGAGTATTTTGATGATTTATTTACTAGTCATGATGTTACAAACCCTCATGAGATGTCTAGTAGTGAAGATCTGGTTAAGCAAGATGAAGTCTCTAATGACTCAATCTCTATTAATTCTTCCTCTACATTTTTTCAACCAACCTTTTACCAAAAACAACCTAAATTGCTTCCTTTGAGTGATTCTATCTTCAAAATTGAAACACCTAATGTAGTTGTCCATGCCCAGCCTACGATTACCAATAAGCCTATGATAACCGTCAAAGGATGCACTCAACCAAAAATCTTCAAACTTTCACTACACCTACGATAACAATCAAAGGACACGATCAACACGATTCTTTCCAATCTCCAAACAAGCCTATTATAACCGTGAAAGGAAAATCTAGGATTCCTTTGGAGTTTATTAATCAATACCATGTGGTGGCTCACACCTACTGTACAAGAAATAATCATCAACCTACTAATATGGTCGTTCCTACTTCTTTACCACCTTCTCAACTCGTGCTTCCTTTGAAACCACGCTTACCTCCTAATCTTGGAAAGGAATATGATTTGGTAGAACAATTATGTGCCACTGCTGCTAATATTTCTCTTTGGGAATTTCTTCAAACTTCTCCTACATATCATGAAGCCTTACAAAAATATTTAGTTCTACTCTTCCAACTCCTCCACATAGTCAAGATAACTGTTGGAAATATTCAGGATTAACCGAGTTACTGAGAGGGGAGGGGTGAATCAGTAACACTTAAAACTTTAAAACATTTCTGCACTTTTATATTCTTTAGCCATTCATTCATCTAATCTACTGCAACCATGAAAATGTAATCATTCATAACACAACACAAAGATTGGTAACCCAGAAACCTTTCAAATAGAAAGTAAAACTGGGGTGGGGATGGTACCCACAAAACTTTGGTACTGTAGTATAAAGTTGGCCGGTTAAGGCTTACAATGATCACTTCTGATGATCTGCCCTGTTAAAAGCAATTTGGACT
>MU224668.1:376727-397008 GCA_018584345.1 Thuja plicata
GCTCGGTTCCTCAAGCTGGCTCGGTGAACTTCTGATACTCGGCATCCACTACAGTACTCGGCATTGTCATGCTCTCGGTAAGAGTAGAGGCTCGGTCCATACTAGTCCTGAAGTGTAGCTTGGAACTTGGTAGCTACGGTGACTTGGTAAATACATTGTCACTTGGTAACCTCTGGTGACTCGGTAGTAACTGACTTCTCGGTTATCTTCAATTGATGACTCGGTGACTACCGTCTGCTCGGTAACTGCTATTTTTCTCATATGCTCGGTGACTGCGTTATTGCTCAGTTTGAACTGTTTGATCGGTGAGCTTTACTGAATGCTCGGTATAGGCTGTGGGCTGAGTGATGAGCTCGGTAAGCATTCAAAACCGAATAAGTGTTTTCACTAAGTGCATTCACTGATGCCAAATGTATCATTATTCCAACAGATAACATCAATTCCTTTTTGGAATGTATGCATACCATGCCTATTCTAGCTTAAATTATCTTTACTCGAGACGATTTACCCTCCAAGGAAATTCAAGATCAACATGATGCCCTTATAGCGTCTGTCCTTATCAATGTTAATTCATTCGTAGAACCTTAATTAATAATAGATCAAGACTAAATGTTTGCAATGTGGACATTTTGAAAGAAATCAAAGCCAACATTTAAACTTCTAAACCTAATTTTATTCCTATGTGTGGCTTTGACGACGTTGCTATGAAAACATTGGGTATCATCAACTTGCCTATTAAGGTATGACTAATTATCTTAGACACTCCCATTTATGTCATGCCTGGTATTGTTAATTACAATAATATTTTGGGTAGACCTTGCTTACATGCTATGCATGTTGTTCCTTCTACTCTCCATCAAAAATTCAAGTTTATATACAACAATTTGATGTACACTCTTATGGCGGATGATAGACCAAAGAGTTGTTTAAATGCTGAGTCAAACACTAAACCCATGTCCATTGAAGAAACAAAGATCATGAACCTAAGGATGATCCTTCTCCTACAAGTATTCTTCCAGAAGATGATTGGGGAACCTTATATTTTACACCAACTTATATTGGAGAATATAGAGTTCTAAAGCTTGAACGCCAACAACCTAAAATTGACAGAAAACCTATGACATCAACACCCCTTTCTGATGAACTAACTAAAAAAATTGTTGTTTCTTCCACAACTGAATCTTTGGAAACTATAAAACTTGATTGTTATGACATAGTGACTCATGAAGTATTGTCAACTCTTTCAGATATGGATTCTTGATATGGTCATGGTTATCATTTACTAGCAAAACATGGATTCAATGAAAATGGATGTGGAAAATATGAACAAGTAATTCGAGTACCCTTAGACAATAATGGAAATGAACATTATTATGGGTTAGATTTCAATCACTACAAGCAACCACAACTTGTTACTCTTAATGTTAACAATATCTCTTTTGGACCTCTGAAAGTTGTGAATCCTCATCTTATTGATTTTGACCAACAATCTTCTTTATATACCTTTAGTACCGATCATGCTTTAGCTGAATTATTGGGGGCATATGATAATATTCCTCCTTTTCACAACAATAGGAGATTGCCTTATTGCTTGAACGTTGATGCATACTTCGGGAAGAGAACACTTATGAACATCACAATGATCCTCCTTTGCCTATGGAAATATCTCAAAAGAGAAACCTTTTGATTATTGACACCATTGATATGCAAATGGATCCTTATAACAATAAAAAAGTCATTAAAATTGGAAAATTTCTAGATGAAGATGAACAAAAAAATCTTGCTTCTAATCTGCTCAAATTCTTCAATGTTTTTGCTTGGACTTATCCAAATATGCCTAGTATTGATCCTAAAATTATCATGCATAACATATTCCTTCTTCCTAATGCAAAATAGGTAAAATAAAAAGATGAATCCTAGTATTGCTCTTCTTGTTAAGGCTGAAATTGTAAATCTCCTTGATGCTGGTTTTATTCATCCTATTGACTATTCTCCTTGGATCTCAAACATTATAACAGTATCTAAGGGTGGCAATAAAATCCAAATGTGTAATTATTTCCATGACTTAAACAAAGCTTCCTTTAAGGATGATTTCCCACTCCCAAACATTGATATGATTATAGACTTGACAACATGACATGCTTTATTATCTTTCATGAATGGTTTTTCTGGCTATAATCAAATCTTCAATTCCTACTCATGATCAATACAAAATAACTTTAATTACTCCTTGGGGAACCTTTTGTTTGGTTTTCATGCCCTTTGTGTTGAAAAATGTGGCAGCCACTTATCAGTGTGTTATGACCCTTATATTTTACGATTACATCCATAAGATTCTTGAATATTATGTTGATGACATTCTTGCCAAGTCTATTTCTCATAAGGATCATGTGCTAATCCTTAGACAAATATTTGAATGAATACATAAATATAATATGCGCTTGAATCTTGGAAAATGTGCTTTTGGTGTAGATAGTGGAAAAATTCTTGGGTTTATCATATCAAACATGGGTATCAAAGTGGATACTAAAAAGATTGATTCCATTATAAATATTCCACCTCCCCAAAATATTTCTCCAATCCGTAGTTTACAAGGAAAAATACAAGCTATTTGTCACTTTTTATGTCACTTGATAGATCGTACGATTACTTTTACATCCTTGTTAAAGAAATACTCTACTTTCTCTTGGAATGATGAGTGTACAAATACATTCAAAAAATTCAAACAATATCTGGCTAATCCTCCTATCTTGCAACCCGCTCAATCTAATCAACCATTATCTCTATACACTTTTGCTTCTCCTAATGCTATAAATGTTGTCTTAGCCCAACATGAGAAAAGTGGAAAAGAATGAAAAATATATTACATCAGTCGTACTTTGGTGGATTATGAAACTCAATACACTATGATAGAAAAATGTCTTGCTTTAGTGTTTTCTTGTCACAAACTTTGACATTACCTTCATAATGCTGAAATTAATGTCATCATAAAATTTGATCCTTTGAAACATCTTTTCTCAAAAACTGACTTATCAGGGCACTTAGCTAAATGGGTTATGATGCTGAGTGCATTTGATTTAAAGTTTGTTTCTAAAAAAGAAATTAAAGGAAAAGCTTTGACTAATCATCTTGCTGAAGCTCCTTCACCCACTTCAACGTCTACTCCTATCACTTTTCCTTGTGAATTTGTCTTACCTATCGATACTGATGACACATGAGAATTGTACTTCGATGGATCTTGATGTAGAACTAGTTTTTGTGCCGATGTTATTATTGTATCCCCTTCAAAGAATCTTATGCCTTTGTCATACCGTCTTAATTTTTCTTGTACTAACAACATAGTATAATATTAATCTCTTTCAGGATCTTATGGTGGGCATTTTGGTGGAAAGTCCTTAGTTAGAAATCTCCTTCGTATGAGATACTATTGAAAAACCATGGAAAAAGTCTCGTTTTCCTTTGTCAAATGATCTCCTCAATGTCAACAACACAATAAACTCATCCACGCTCCTGCGCATGAAATACGCTCTCGGATAGCTTCATGGCCTTTTAATCTTTGGGGCTTGGATCTCTTTGGAAAAATATCACCTCCTTTTTTCTAAAGGACATACATATATTGTTACTTCTACTGATTACTTTACCAAATAGGTAGAAGTAGTACCTCTTTTCTCTACCACAACTGATGTCATTTGTAACTTTATCTTGGAGAGCATCATTACTTGATTTGGTATACCATCAACAATAATATCTGATAATGGTACTCCTTTTAAAAATAAGGAGGTAATTCCTTTTAAAAGCAAGGAGGTAATTCCTTTTAAAAACAAGGAAGTAAATAAATTCCTGGAAAAATACCATATCAAGAAATACTTTTATACTCCATATTACCCTCAATCTAATGGTCAAGATGAAGCATATAACAAAACCATTGAACAAATTCTTAAGAAGACTATTAACAAACACACTAGGGATTGACATACACACTTGACTTATGCCTTATCGGATTATAGGACAAGTGTTTTCATTGCCATAGGAATAACTCCTTACAATCTAGTTTATGGTGCAGTTACAATTATGCATTTGGAATTAGAGATACCCTTCTTAAGAGTTTCTTTTAATGGAATAATTGATAATGACACTTTAAGAGAACGACTTCTTCAACAAATTGAGATGTTAGATGAACAACACATTAATGCCCTTGAGCACATTCAAGCCTATCATAATTCTTTAAGAAATAAATACAATCAGAAAGTGATTGAACATTCTTTTTTGGTTGGAGACTTGGTCCTTTATGAGAACCAACGTAATGTCAATGCTCTACACGGAGAAAGAGGTAAATTCAATCCTAATTGGCTTGGCCCATTATCATCCCTGAAGTTTATGGTTCTAGCACATATAAGTTAGCTAATATGGATGATGTACCACTTAGGGAACCTATAAAGACTATGGACTTGCATCGGTACTATGCATAACTCTTCTTCTCTCTCTCACCCCTTTTCTCCTTATTTATCTCTCACCTTAATTTATATAAGTGTTTGTATCTTTTACATTTGAAGCATTATGTGTTAATATAATGCTTCACTCTTGACAAAAATGAACATATTTTGGTCTTGAATTTACTTGTAATATGTTGATCATTTATTTGATTAGGATATTACTTATAAAGATGCTTGGGCCTCTTTTCTTTTCCTTGTCAATTTACATTTGAATAGATTAGTGTTTAGTTATTTTTAACTAGGCTACATGTTCATCTATTCACATAACCATCACATATCATCAAAATTGCATTTAATTTAATTAAATCATATATGCCTCATTTTATTCTTTATAGCATTGCTGGCATACTCAATCATAAAAGAATTACAACTTACGATAGACATGTAAACATAAAAACATTGGTATATATCCATATATTAAAAACTATACAAAATGTGCCTTATCTATCATACATTTCAAATCACTCCTCATCCATGGGACGATGACTCCCAGATCTCTCAAGTGTGCGGTGTGAAGAAGATGACTGCGGTGTGTTAGATGACCTATGAATAGATGAATGTCATGTATGGATCCTAGATGAGCTCTTCTCTGCTCAACCTTCTAGTGTCCCTCAGAGAACTTGCAACTCACATTGAGTATCTGCCAACTCTCACTGTAATCGATCCCTATCATCTCTCAAAAGCTACAACTCTACCTGCACAGGTGCGAAAAGATCCTTGTGTCATCCATGATCTTGTTGTGTCTCATATCTCACCTAAGAGGATGCATGTATTCTCGATGCTATCATGATGTCTCTTATCACATCACCTACAAAGTATCTCCATCCCTTGGCTCCAACTGTAAAACATATACGTATATAAACATTAAAAACATATAAATAACACTTAACATTTACTTAAAATATATTTTTTTTCATACCTGGATCTCCTTCATGATAGCTAAGGTCACCAGTACCTAGAAACATTGGGGCTTTACCCCATGATGCTGCTGGGGGCACAAACCTACTACTTTCTCCACAATCTCTAAAGGCAACATTCTTTGGAGGAATCTTTGATGTGGATCTCGGTGGTTGTCTCCTCAATGGGGTGGCATCTATCCCATCAGCTGGTTCCTCCTTGACTGTACTTTCATCCTCTACCATGGGTTTCACCTCTGGAATGTCTCCCAATTACACGTCCTCTCTATCCCTCTCATCCTCCTCCTCCTCATCATCATCTCCGGTTATCACATGCTCTCCTCTAGAGAAGGCCCCTAGATCTCCTGTGGGGTAGCCAGATGGAAATATGAGTTTGATCCCATCTACACTGATATGCGTAAGGTAGTCCCTTCTCATACATGCATCATTTATTGTGTCGGATACCTTAGTATCCTACTTTGCATCCAAATCTGTTAGCTCTACATCATCTACAATAGGCCATGGTATGGTCCCAAGCCTTTCTATAGTCTTATATCTGTGTGCATAATATGGCACTAGTATAGGCAAACCCCGCTGCAACCCAAATTGTTGCTGCACTATGTCAAAATAGAAAGGCACTACAATATAATTATTCCTTTTCTCCATAAATCTTTGCCTCTGCATAAATCTCGTCTATTGATCTGTATTCTTCCATGGTGACATATGTCTATAGGGTCTCCAGATGATATCGCTTTCCTACAACCGATCTATGGTAACCCCCCACTATAAAAATCCACCAAACTTCCATTATGAGATTAGTGGATATCTATATGCTCATGGATCACTCACATCAACCTCCACTGGAAGTCCTACCGGTCATGTATAGGTGATGTGCTCAAACATCCATCTCTGTAGTAAGGTACACACTGCTAGGTTGCGTCTTTGATATCTCACAAACCTCCCAAGATCGTAGTACAAGTGGCCCAACATACTTCTCCCCCACGAGTACACTACACGGTTCCTCTCCATGCGCCAGACTACATGAGCTAAAAACATAGAAAATATTGTTTCCTTACAATCAAGAGCAACAACAATAGCCACTATGGATAACATAATCTTCCTGACTAAAGGAACCTTATCAAAAGCAAGTATTAGTGTCTTTAATGGAATCTGTTCACTACGTGTGTGAGTGAGGGTCCATTCTAAGTAGTATATATGATCAACTCTCTCTTTATATCTATATTTGATCTATCAGTTGCAAACCTCACTCTCTGTCCTAAGACGGGTAGCCACAAGATCTTGTATACATCCTCTAGTGTGACAGTCATTTCACCTGTGGGTAGGTGAAAGGTGGATGTGTCCTCATCCCATCTCTCCTCCAGTGCCATCAATATGGCTCGGCCAAATCTAATATGTGGCAGTCGGTATACCCAATACAACCCTACATCTATAAGAAACTGCATATCCTTTGGCCTCAATCTCCCATACTGACCTCAGAGGAATTCCATGGTCTTCATGGTGCCATGTTCTCACATAATCAACATCTTGTGCAATCACATATCAACAAAACAATATCAATACGTCATATACATGAACCAAATTCAAACAGAAATTAGAAAAATAAAAACACCTAGGACTAGACCGACTTTCTCAGAGGACTAAGCCAACTTTTTGGGACTAGGTTGACTTTCAAGGACTATGTCAAATTTTGTGGGATTCCTAATTTGAACAACATGAAATCCTATCTATAACTCAGTTTCTAAATCTACTATGGAAGAAGAAAATGCTAGACAGGTAGACAAATAACAAGTACTGAGACATACCTCATCTAGGGGTGCACCATCCTCCACTGCTCTCCTTAGGAACTCCATTCAAGTATGTTGCAATACTTGTTTCCTTGACATATTTTCCTTTTTATTTCAGAAAGAGAAAAATAAAGGCAATTTAACAAGTGGACTTTTCAAAAGGTAATAACTAACCTATACACACTTTTAGGTTAGTTACTTTTTGGATATTTACTAGTCCTTCCTTTATTAATACCTCTGCCTTCATTTGATCATAATTTGAGCTAGGAAGCTCTAATTTCCACACCATTTCAGGAGCTGGAGTTGTGATTCAGATCCCTTGCTATCCAAATGATTTTTACAACATTTAGGGAACATCTTGAGCAATTTTCGAAATGAATTTGTAAACATTTTGTGTTAACAGTTCGTAACGGTATACATGATTCCTTGTTTCACCTTCCTAATAGCAAGCCAAAATAGGGGGCATATAGCTACCCGCAAGTTTCATTAACTTCCTTAGTAAGCCCTAGGCGATTTTATATTTTTTATTAACACGTGGTTTTGCAGGTTACGGCTACTAATAGTTTTTTGTAGGATCTACGTGCCAGGGACTTTGATATATCCTTTTCATTTACTGATTCTCTCTATACTTTAGCTTGCATATGCACGTAGTGTCATATACCGCTAAAGTGGGGGATAAATGTACCATACTCAATTGTAAGCACTTGTGTACTCTGTAATTTAATAATTGTTTAGCACCTACCTTAGTGTATTTGCATTATAGGACTCTCTAATTGCACTTAATGCATCCCTAATTCAAATTTGATTCATCTTCCCTCTTTAAATTGTGCAAAAATCAAGGTAGGATCTAATATATATGCATCCACCTCTATTGTCAGAATCAACCACAGGTTTTTAACTCTAATTGTCGGATCAATGGTGGCATGGTCCTCAGGATTAACCAAAACCCCTAAGGACCTTGTCCTGGGCAAGGTTGACTTGAATCAGCCTTTTCCTAGGAGATTGAGCCTAGATTTAGAACCTGGGTCTATCTTGATGGATTAAAATGGTTTTTAGATCGTTAGTCGGCCATGAAAGTCTGACCTCCAAAATCACTATAAAAGTAATGTATTTGCTTCATTTTGGAATAATGAATTCAAGTGCAAAGTGAAGACCCCAATTTGATCACAACAAGAAATTACAAGGTGGAAGCCCAAGCTTGATGACATCCATTGAAGAAAATGTTGGTCATTGAAGACTTCTTTCAAGCATTCAAAGTTAGTTTCTAAAACTTCAAATCAAGCATTTAAGACATCATTTTCTACATCATGGAGCTTCAAAAAAATTGTGAGGATGACTAGGTGTACTTTTTCTCTTGGGGGCTTGGTATGATTTTCTTGTTATTTTCAGATCTATGCATTGATGCTTCATATTTTACATGCTTTCAATTCACAAATTGTTTACACTTACATGCTACGTTTTCACTCTACACTAACTCATTTGACTGCAAAATCTGACAAAACTTTCCGACGAAAGATGCATAATAAGATGTATTGTTGGACGCAGTTCAAATTTTTTAAATTTTTGTCTAACATTCTTCGGGATTTTGACAATCAATATTTTTGTCAGAACTTCGATGAACATGTTTGTCAGAAATTTGACGAGCCATATTTTCGTCAGAATTCTGACGAAATTTGAAAAATGTTTGTAAAGTCATACTATACTGACCTTACCTAATTTAACTATATCTAATTGAATTTATCTAAAGTGTTGAACATTTTTAGATCAAATTTAGTAATTAACTTAAATAACTTTGCCAATTTGACTGAGTATATATAACTTTAAGTGATTTTTATTCTAAATAAAAGTGAAGTTACAAAATACAAATTAAATTATATTTATGATTGTAAAATTTATGATTAAATGTATCTCTTAGAATCCTTTTTGTTCCAATTTGAAAATAATTCTATATTATAGAATGTTTTTTTTTAAAATTTTAAGACGAAAATAGCAAGGAAAAATCAAACATATATCTTTATCAAAGAAGTATATTGGCATGAAATTAAATATGATTTGTCAATGTAAAAACTGCAAAGAATTGAAACAATTATTTCAACACAAACTATTGTGTAGTAGTCAATTAAAATGAAAAATCTTACTCTATATTAGTTAGGATACACAACTAAGAAAATAATCTAAATAGTCTAATAATTTGACCAGTAGCATATAGCAATTTCTATAGAGTTGTAGATCTCCTCCATTTAAAAAACACAAAATAATATTAGGTAGATAATCAAACATCTTTCATTTCTACAGTGGGTTATTTATCCTATAGAAACCCAGTATAAGTATACAAAGAAAGCCAATAAACCCACAACTACCCCCTTAGTTTTCTCCCCTTCCCCACCCTAATCTTGTTTAATTATTTTAAAGAGACCAAGGGTCATAACATAAATTTATTCAACCCACTAAATAGTTTGGTTAATGAAACTTGAGAAAAGCAACAAAGCAATTGCTACATTTGGCATTTCATGTGGAATGAAGAGTGGTGACAATAATGTACTTATAGTTTAATAAAACACTATTTTTTGAAGGC
This sequence comes from Thuja plicata, assembly GCA_018584345.1. Taxonomy (NCBI): domain Eukaryota; kingdom Viridiplantae; phylum Streptophyta; class Pinopsida; order Cupressales; family Cupressaceae; genus Thuja; species Thuja plicata. The sequence continues at coordinate 386,497 of MU224668.1, forward strand.
TTGACATTAGAAAGATAAGTGTTACTTTTAGATATTTTACATGAGTTTCTTAGGGCCACCCATTTGATATAAATCTCCAACACTATAATGTCCCACTTGTGAAGAATGCATTGAAGATCATAATTCTTATATGAAGTGCACATCTTGTGAGAAACATAATTCATATAGAAAAGTTGGGTTTAAATGATGAACAAATTAGGTTTAGAAGAACAAAGATGAGCACACAAGGTATGTGAGGTACGATTGTGAACACTAGTCTATCACAAGCATATGTTCACAATAAATATTAGATAATTAGGGTTTTATGATTTTTCTAGTATAAAAAGATACAAAACACTGAAAACCATAGAGCAAGGAAATAAATAGGAAGGGAAAGGAATGGGTATCAATACCAATGCTTTTGGGTTGTCATAAGGAAGACTCTTGATCACAAAATGGGAAATAAAAAAAAACAAAAGGGAAAAAGACAAAAGATAAATGAAATAGATAGAAGAGGTCCCCATATTATATTAGAAAAGATAGTATAGGACATGGGTGCAAGGTGCAAAAATGAGAATGATTGGGATGATAACTAGGTTTAGGCATGGAAGCTTTGGCATGTTTACTCAAGGCTCCTAGATGTGTTTATTTTAGGCTAAAGAAATGGAGGGGTTATAGAATAGAGTTTAGGCACCAATTGCTTAAATATAGACATTAAAATTCTAAGCATAAGCATTGTAGGACAAAACATAATCACTACAAAATAACACATAGGCATGTGACCAAATCTCGAAAAGGCATTAAATTATAGTCTAGGTGTGATGATTGAGTTTTTGGAAAGAGATTTAAAAAACATAGAAGCACATTGGCTAACCCAAATTTAAGGATGTTAAGGCTACTAGGCTTACACTAGTTTCTCACAAAAAGACATGCCAAGTATGAGAACAAATCCTATTATTAGTTAGGTAGGTGTGTTGTTTCTCAATGAATCACAATGACCACTTTCATTCCCATTCTAATAAATAATTTTAATATCCATCCCATTAGTTCCATCCACCACATGAATGGATAGATATGGAATCCAAGGTCATGTACAATCATTTATAGGTCTTACCTTGGAGGATTAGCCTTATCCAAAGTAAACTCTATCTCACCATAAAGAGGCACATGTGAGAAATTTCCCTCTAAAAATGGTGCACCATAAGGAATAATGGATAAAAGGTCTTAGTCTAGGCTTCACAAGATCTCTAGGGGAGTCCTCAAAGTACACAAGGTATATGAGGTACAATTGTGCACACTAGTCTATCACAAGCATATTTTCACAAGATATCTTAGATTAAGGTTTTATGGATCCATCTTCTAGCATGAAAAGATGCAAAACACAAAAAAAAAACATGAGAGTAAGGGAATAAATAGGAAGGGAAAGCAATGTAGATCAAGGCTGATGCTTTTGGCATGTCAAAAGGAAGACTCTGAATCACCAAATGGGAAATAAAAGAAAACAAATAAATACTAAACAAAAGTGATAAAGGTAAAAGATAAATGAAATATATAGAAGAGGCCCCTACATTATATTAGAAAAGATAGAATTGGGTGTGGGTGCTAGGTGCCAAAAAAGAGAATGATTGGGATGATAACTAGGTTTGATTTTATGTTTGGAAGGGTTGGTATTTTTTTCTCAAGACTCCAAGATGTATTTATTTTAGGCTACATAAATGCAGGAATTATAGAATAGAGTTTGGGCACCAATTGCATAAATATACTCATTTGTGTTCCAAGAATAATCTTTGTAGGAAAAATGCATTTAAGAACTACAAAATAAAACATAGGCGTGACCAAATCTAGCAAAGGCATTAAATCATAGTCTAGGTGTGATGATTGATTAATTGGCAAGAGATTTAACAAACATAGAAATATATTGACTAACCAAAATTTAAGGATCGTATTGCTACTAGGCTTACACTACTTTCTCAAAAGAAGACATGCTAAGTATGAACAAAAATCCTATTATTAGCTAGGTAGGTCTCCTATTTCTCAAGTAATCACAATGGTCACTTTCATCTCGATTCTAATAGGATTGTTCAACATCCATCCCATTTGTGTCATCTACCACATGAATGCATAGATAGGAAATTCAAGGCCATGTACAATCTTATATAGGTATTACCTCGGAAGATTAGCCTTAATTAAAGTAAACTCTATCTCAGCACACAAAGGCATGTGTTAGTCATTTTCCTCTCCAAAAATGGTGCCACTATCAGACCCTAAGGAACATGTTAGCACACAGATGCACATGTTATCACTTTATATGCTTTATATTAAGTCACAAGTTCTCATATCCAAGTAAATTTTTCCCCATTAGGTCATTGTTATGCTTTGAAACCGCTCTTGTTCATATACATCAAATTTAGAATCCAAATCCACATCGTCACAATAAGATTGTTTCTAGATTCAATGGTTGAATTATTCCATCAAGTGTGATTCTAGATTCTACATAAGAGTGAACACTAGCTAGGGATTTTCTACCACTATGTATATAAAATCACCACATTAGAGGTTGGTCACACATTTGTTGGGTTGGAATAATGACCATTTCACTAACATAGAAACTAGTTGGTAAAGCTCTAACAACATAACCCTGTAAAATTATAATAATATGATTCAAGCTCAAGTTCCCTAGCTCAAGAATGAGGATAAGGTTTTAAAGAAATAATAATTGTAGCACATTAGAGATGACTACTATGTTGTAAATGATTGTGATTCTTTATAAGATATATATCTATTATAAGATATAAACATAATTAGGACATATACATATGATTCAGATCTATCACGCTAGCACAAAGACTGAATTTATTTTATGAGATGTTAGATTCCCGCTCTAATTAGACTCTTATTGGAGGTCCCTAATTGTAGCATCTGCCAATTCAAAGCTATTCTAATATAATCAAGTATATTAGTATATTTATATTACAAAATTGATAAGTTAGAAAAAGTAAAATATAAACTATAAAAATAAATATTATTAAATTAATAAATTTAACAAAATTAAAAAAAAAAAGACAAATCATAAAACTATTAATTTTATTTTATTACAAGTTGACTTAAATATTTTTGTTCATTATATTTATGAAGATAAATTCAAATTAGAGCTCTTACAAAATCAAATAAACTCTTTTCCCATTATAAATCTCAAATCGAAATTTGATAAAACTTCAAGAATAAATATCAATTTCAGCCCATTCAGGGGCTTTGTAGGGTTAAACCTACTGTAGGCGACCCAATCAAAACCAAATGGCTCCCACCTCCTCCGAGTTGGATCGAAGTCAACTTCGACGAAGCATCAAAAGGGAATCCAGGCCCTTCAAGAGCAGGCTATGTGGCAAGAAATGAGCATGAAGACATTGTGGCTTTGGGTGCTTCACGCTTGTTAGATGGCACCAATAGCGCAGCGGAATGCCAAGCGGCACTCGGAGCAGTTCGTATGGCGAGAACCCTTGGGGTGCAGAAATTAATCTTGGAAGGGGATTCGTTTCTGGTCATCAATGGGATCAAAAAAGGCGAAATGGATGTGTGGCATCTAAACCTATACATTCGAAGTATACAATCCTTAATAGGATCTTGGAGGTCCAGATTGCCCACGTACAACGAGAAACCAATGATTTGGCAGATTTACTCTCAAACATAGGAGTAAGGAGACCAAGCAACAAAAATAAAGAACTCATGAAATATTTTAGCAAATTTGAAATTGAATGGGACTGGATGACGCAATCAGAGTTTTGTCTCGGGACTTTAAAAACACCAGTTTTTATGATAATGGGGGCGCGTGCAGAGATCACAAGGAGATCTTGTGTACTTCAATCTCTCGAAGTGTGATTGAGCCCAAGTGACTTCAACAACATGCTTGGAGTAAGGCATCACGAGGAGTCATGTGGCAATGCTCGATTTTGCATGAGGCTGATTTAATGGAGTGGCATTTTTGGCAACATGCCACAATGAATACTTTGTACTCCCCTCCCCTTTCGCACAAGGCCGCTAGAAATCTTAAGATGCCTCCATGATTTCTCGGTACGAAGATCAATTAATGTGACAGTCTTTTCGGGGGACGTTAAGGAACACTCCTCTTTAAAGTGAGAAGTTCGAGAGCAATCTACACCACAACATAAGCGAAAGTGGAGAGCAAAGAAGAAGTTTTCTATTTCGCGAAGGGAGGCTGAGTTGTTTCTTTCACAGCTTGGCAGGAGGCGTTGGTGTCAATGGAGGCAAACTTCTCGCTTGATTCCCCGAATCAACTCCCTGCATTCAAGGACGAGATTACTGCACAACGACTTGGCAACGTTTTTCGGTTTGATGACCCAGAGTTTCTGGAGGCGGTGTCAACAATATTCGGGGAAGAGTTCCTCAACTTTGAAGCAAGGTCGCGAACCAACTTGGACATATCTTCTCTCTTCTTGGCCTTGGGACTCATGGTAGGGAATACGAAGATAGAAACTCTCTCCATAGCGAAGCAATGCTTGGAACCCAAGTGGTTGGGTGGCTTGGAAGGAATTGTGGACCGTGCAGTGTTGGGAGTGGGTCTCAGGATGACGCATGCTCCATGGCGTCTGATTGGCGGCGGACTAGGAGCAGTTCAACCTCTGGTAGTGTGGAGCTCATCCCAACCCATGGAGGTGCGGCTCCCGGAGGTAAGGCGTGACTGGGTAATGATCCAGGACTTCTTGGAGAAGATGGAGGAGCGCCAAACACAAGGCAAACCGACAAAAGCAAAGAGACAAAAGATCACCCCGGTGAAATCAACAACGCCAGTTGACAGTACGGGCAGGCCTCAACCACGCCATCAACTAAAGAAGAAGGAGCCAGCTAAAGGTGCTGTTGTGACAGGGCCGGGAGGTAGCGCAAGGATGGTTCCAGTAGGGAAGGTGTTGAACTTTTTTTTTTTTTTGAAAACCAGGAAGATGTACTGGTTGATCTTTGTAAGCACAAGGTGCATTTTGGGAACGGGCAAAAAGTAATTTTTTGTTGGTAGCAACATTTATGCTGTTCTAGGCGTCGATGGATGGTTTTTGGTATTTTTTTTGCATTAAGGAAACTCATTACAACCTTTGCTAAAATCTTTTGTAATCTGGAATATTATCAGTACAAAATTCGAATTTACCGATAAAAAAAAGAATAAATATCAATTGCCCTTAGGAGGATATTTCCTTCGACATGCCCTAATATGTTTATTCTTTAACCAGAGCAGATCAAACACCGTAGGACTACCTCGCGCAGTTTAATTCATCGAAAATGGTAAGCCCTTATTTTCTTTGAGTAAAATTTTTCACGGAATGTTACAGTATCAATTTTTTTGTACTTGGCTCTTATTAGTGATTTATATATTGTGGATACCGATCTTTCAGAATGTGGTTAGAACGCACAACAGACCCTAAGTGACTGCACACAAACTTCAATTCATTCCAGTCACAAGAGATGGTAGATTCAAAAGTAACATCACTGCCTCTATCAAGATTATTTGGATAAAAATAATCTGGAACTTGAAGAAAATAGGCCAAATACTTTGCATTTGTAAAATTATCTTCCCATCAATCAACTGAAGAATAAAAATTGATAGAAAATGAAATGCATGTATTTGAAGAGGTTCCAGACATTTACTGATTTTATCTAGTCTACAAAATCAATCTAGTATCACCTCTCAACCAGGAAAGAAATTCATCTGGCCCATACCAACAACATATAGAATTCAAATCACAAGAAGAGCTGCAGGCAGCTGGAGTCCCTACCATTTGCCAAAAAAATTGCGTTTGTGATCTTATCTTGAAATGTATATATATAGACTGTGAGACAATGGTATATAAGCATGCCAAATAGTTTGGAAGGAATCTTGGCTGCTCATAATTTGTCTGTTTGAATTAAATAATTCAGAATTTGAATAGACCGAACTGTGTGGTGTATACCAAGAAAGTTCAGACATTGACCCTTCAGAGGAGAATAATTTGTTGGAGCAACAGTGAAGAATGAGAGATACAAGTAAAATATCAATAGCCATGTAATTTAAAGAATTAAGCTGCATATTCCCAATCTCACCTTACCTTCAAAAAATATGACTTGCAGTGGCAATACTCAAATGTTTGATACACAGAAAGATGACACCGAATCTCTATTATTTGGGACATTAACCAGTAGGTTGTTTCATATATAATGAACATATCATATCTAAGATTTAAAACCTAACTTCCAATGCATAAATATGCATAAAAAGCAAGAGGAGCAACAACATGACTGTTGCTTTTGCACATTCAAAATACTTTGCATCACACTTTCGGCTTTGGCTCTAGAGTCCTAATGTCTGGCTTATGTAGTCATAACAGGTGAATTAAAATGATATTAGGTGAACACGAATGAAATTACAGATGCCATAGCCAAGAATTGAAACTTCCAAGCACAAAAACAGGGGATTCAAGATTTTATATTTTTTAGTCTGACATAATATAATGTATTTCGATATATCTGTCTAATATCTTTAATTCCTCCTTTGAGAATCTTATTAGGGGAAATTATGAGATCGTTAATATGGTTTTAAGGATTTCCCTTATTACTCTTTACACAAGGGACTCTTCTGTATGAAATCTCTTGGTTTGTGTCTGTTGGCCTAGGTGTAAGCCATTGTTTTGTATACTTTTTCCAAATACATAACCTAGGGTTGAAGACACCAATTTAAAAAAAAAAACTATTTGTTGTCTTGAAAATGAGGATTTCAACAAGATGAAGGAAAATTCTAGTAATCTAGTAAAATGTTAGATTCTTCTGTAACCAACTGTACATAATTGATTTTTAGGCACGAATACATCTGTGAAAATAATTCAGTTGGAGCTTGTATGTGTTGGCCTAAGGGTATGCTATGGTTTTGGATATTTTTTCCAATTATATTAGCCAAGTTAAAGACATCAATTAAAGAAAAAAATTATGTTAGTGGCCTTGAAAATAAGGATTTTAATAAAACTGATAAAAATTTCAGCAATAGCGTCAAGTGTTAGATTCTTCTAGAACTAACACTATGGCATTAATTTTAGACACTAATATTTCTCTAAAAATATTAAGATAGGGTTGTCTGTCCTATAAGAAAAAAGGTATCAAATTGTTTCTGAATACTTTTTCCAATTAGATAACGCAGGGTTGAAGGCATAGTTCAACGCAAATAAGTTATTAACTCTACACAAATTCAGCAAATTGTATATCATGTGGTAGTACATGTTTTCTTCGATGAAGCAGAAGAAAAACTTGATCTCCATAGTGCCAAAGCGTGCCTGAGCGCAATCTTAGGGTTTGATTCAGGGCGTGGCTTCCAATTGGCTCGGTAGTCTAAAAGATGGTACTTGATCTTCTTCCACAGCTTCTTGGCCACAGTGGTATTTGTAGCTTCATAAGTAGCATCAATAGAAAAGTCAGTTGTTGATCCAATAGGTTTTATAGATTATGTTGTTTTGGGGAAACAATATCTTCACCATCATATCATCTGGAATTGCCATTGAATCATCTGAACTTCTAAAATCCATTCTATCCTTACCTTGTCGATTGTTGGCAAAAGTGGATTGGGCCTAGGTACACATTTATAAAATTGCTCTAGAATTTTTAGAAGAATCAATTTCAAATCGATGAAATTGCTGTACTAGTAAGATATTACCAAAATTTTCTCAGACAATAAGAAAATGAACCAATATGAATATCGATAGGGTTTGTTCATTGTCGTATGACCATTGCTGGAGTTGCAAATATAGATACACTGAACCCATATTCTCCTTTCTATTTGGTCAAGGTTCCCAATAATGGTTTGTGGGGATTTGATTAACCATTCTCTATTTACTGTCAAACAGTGACAACACAGTCGAGAAATTTGCTTTTGTTTGAATGCCATTACCCTTCACTTTGTCATCAATTTGGAAGCCTAGTAAATGTTATATTCAAAGTACATTAGCATTTTGAATTGACAAGAAGTTGTAAGGGGTGCTACTTTATATTAATGTGATCAGACTTTGAAGATGTGTGTGGACAATTCAAAAGTAAGTGTCAAGTAGAATAAAGGACAGTGAGAATGAGATGCCCTTTGAATAGGAATAAGGTTTTTGTATTGGATAGGGTCATGGGGGTTTATGTTTCACTATGTGATCAACCTTTTAGGACATTTGGAAATTGGATTATGAAGTGTGAGTCTCCAATAAGTGAAGGAGTTGATGGTTTGTAAAACATGTTAGTTGAATTGGGATCAGTCAAGGAAGATCTCTTCATGATTAGAAGATTGTTGGGAAGTTCATGTTATGAAGGTTGTGGACAGTCAAGGGGGAGTCTAATGTCCCTTGGTCTAGGAAGACAATAGAATTTCTTATGAGTCCTAGAGTTGCTGAGATAAAGAGAGACTATGCTAAATGGTTGTTGACAAGCCTTTGAGTCGAGAATGAAGTTGTGAGATGAATCTTGGGATCAAGTCTAGATCCTAGTGAAGATTGTCAAGTTGAGAGAATTTTAATCTTGTTAGATGCCTCAATCCCATGAAGCAAGAATATTGAAAGGAGTTTAGGTCAATAAGTGCCCTTGAAGGTTTTGTGTTGGTGTTGGATGCTCTGTATCACAAAGACCCTAAATAGGCCTTTGACCTATAGGTTCTCCCACACCACCTATCAACCCAAATTATTACATAGGCTATTGTGACATAAATATTAGGATATACTATTCATGGGTATAGTTTTCTATTAGTAATTGTTTAATATTTAAATCATTAACCCAACACCTTAGGAAACCCCCTTGACCTTGTAGAGCAAGAAGAGAAGTATGTCTTACCCACCTCAACAATTGGTCCTCAATGTCCAAATTGAAAATATGTTTCTGGTGATCTTCCTAAGTTTGGTACTCGTGGCACTTGGGAGATTTTAAGATCCTTAGTATTTAGGGCTTACAATTTAGATTTCCAACACTTAATAAATTGAAGGATTCCATCCATGATTTTATAACATTCTATCTAAATAACTAGACCGTGTATTCTATGTGGTGCACAATATTGAATCATTGCATCTCACGTGTGAGATATGTCATTAATTAAGAATTAAACTTGGCCTTAAGATCCTAAATTTCATGACCCACTTTGAAAATATTTTGGGTTACATGATTTTAATGTGGCAATGTTGCTTATTCTACTTCCATTTAGCGGCGGTACTTCATGCTTTGGTCGTCCTGCTCCCGCGTTCAGTTCGGCAATGAGACTCAAAATAGGAGAACTTAGTATCTTCATTATCTAACTCTGATTATATTCCTCACCATCCAATTGGATCCATGACAACAGAAAAAAGGTTATATATTCAATGATTGAAACACTAACCCTTGTTGTCATTGTTAATCAGCAGTCAGGCCTCTCTAGGAATTCCACATCAGTCCTCAACTTCTCTGACATTTCTCTCTTGAAATGGATCCTAAACCTTTTTCATGGCTTGAACACTTCTAAAACAACTTGTTCAACATATTCAAGGCTCTTTGAAGTTATAAACAACATGGATCTCCAACCACAATAAGGAATTGAACTTAACTGTGACTATCACAGTTTTAACTGTCAAATCAGAAAAGTCATAATCCTAGCCAGAAAAAATGCATGTATCAATTGGAAAGAAAAATTAAAATTATCTCTTATATTCCCCCTACAACCTCATATGATATTTAGACCCTCATTGTATTGATTGATTGATTGGAAAAGTAAACTGATTTTAATATCACAATCTATAAAAAAAAATGTAACAAGCCCGCAAGGGCATCTAGTTTCTTCTAAAAAACAAAACCATTCGTCACAAACGTTAGACCTATTGAAAGAGTATTCAAAAGGTTACCAGAATCTAGAATTTGAGAATTTTTCAACGGTTAAAAATAATGCAAGGGACAAATCTTTCCCAAAACCCTTAACTTTGAGGGTTCTGACTGATTTAAAAGAAATTCACATAATTCGTCCATGTTCAATGGTAGAGCCTAAAAATATAACCAAATTAAACATAATTAAGTACATATTGACCTCATTACATGCTTGATCAACAAATTAGAGACCAAAGACCCTTAAAAAGCCTTTGACCTATAGGTGCTCTTGCACTACCTATCAACCCGAATTATTGTTAGAGTAAAAATGTATTTTCACTTATTAATTAAATCATTATTAATTTAATTATTAAGTCACCTTTTTATCTCTAATTCACTTAAGCTAAACTTTAAGCATGTTGTTAAGTTTTAGGATATCTGCAAATGTAATAGCACTCTATTTTGTATGTGTTTTCCAAATGCAACAATCTCTCTTTCATTTATATTAGGAATGAGGTTAGGAGAGACATGTCCCTTCATGGGACATGTCTATTCATTATTATTTATAAGAAAGGACATGTCTCTTCCTATTAATCATAATTTAATCAATCTTATAATGTTTCATCAATCAATTATTAATTAAGAATAATATAATAATTTAATATTGAATATTAAATTTCATATGATTAATAATAATATAACATATAT